>VDFB02009020.1:0-38490 GCA_007258455.2 Sequoia sempervirens | reverse complement strand
AGATATATTGGTGGCATAATTCTATATACCTTTGTGTTGTTGCAAATAAAGTGCTTGGGCTTAGATTGTGTTAGGTGTTAGATTCTTCTATTATTTGTATTTTTTTTTTTGTGTTCTTTATACATTGGTCTTTATTGTATGTCAAATTGTTGTTGGAGCCTTTGAGCCAATCTAACATTGATTTCCTGTAAATAATAATGTAATCAAATGTAAGAATGTAAATAATAATATAATCAAGTGTAAGAATCTATCTAAAAGCATCAACAAAGTCTAATTATGAGTCTCATCATTATTGTCATTATATACACTTAGAAAATTAATGTTAAAATTGTTTGTATCTATTAATGGCAGTTGTTGTCTCCCATGTTTGATTGATCTTTTCATAGAGTTAAGGATAACTTCTAGGCACACATGTCATTCTAATTAATCAACCAAGTGTTAGTATAAGTCTTTTCAATGCATTATGTAGGTGATTGGTACATGGAACGGATCACAAAGCTAGATTTATATTTTGTGAATGGAAATACATTTAAGGGTTTGTGCATTGCAAGACAAAGCCAAGTAGTATCAAACCTCTTTGAATCTAACTGATGCAAGCATTTAGTTAGGTTATTTCAATTTTTTTTACTATATTACAATGGGTTAGCCACCAATCATGATTACTGCAATGGATTAGTTGGATTAAGTTGACGAGTAGATTAAAGTTCTTTCCAAATGTCCACTTTTAATAAAATAATAAGTTTATTAAATTTTTTCAATGCCATTTCTTGCAGTATCACATTCACTACCACAACAAATTTTGCTTTTCACATTCACTACCGTAACAAATTTTGCTTTTTTTTTCATAAACATGATTTGCTTTTTAATTGAGACCTTAGAACAAGGCTTCTTTATAGTTGCTTAATGTACTTAGTTACTTGGAATAATTTTGTTTTGTTTTTTTTTAATTTATGCCATTAGTATGAAAAATCATTGTCACAAAAGGTCCTTACCTCAAAATAGAAATATATTATTTTCTCTTTGATGCAATCAATAAATATTTGTCACGATTAAAGTAAGCTGGTTTCTCCGGCTTCGAATATGTAGGAATGTGGGGAAAAAGTATATCCTCAAATGCACATCATCAAAGGAAAACCATTGACCTATATTTTGTGAATATCTCTCTTTGCTTACAACTTGCATGGATGATTTTTGATGTTCATGATATATCTTTGCATGATAATAATAATAATAAGAATAATATAATAATTTTAATATTACAAATATAATACTAATATTAATAATAAATATATTACAATAATATTATATAAAAATATTAGTATAATATTAATATTACATTATTAGATATTTTTTGATAGGTATATTATATATATATATATATATTTTGATAGGTAAGTGATGAGTTGTATTATGATACGAGAAAATGACTTGGCCCGCACTAGGTGAGACCACAAAGAGGGTCTCATCCCCAAGAATGAAAGATTACAACTGTCTTATTCAACCCTAGTCAAAATGGACCAATTGAAACATTGTCAACTTGGTCCTATGCCACACTCAAAAATTAATCTAAAAACCAAAACCAGGTGACTTAACGACTACTGGCATCAATTTTAGCTCTAGATTTAACATGAGGCTGTAATCTGTTCTTGATTTCCACTAGCTTAAGGAGGATATTTTCTTTTCCCTGCTCTAAAATCTTTTGTTTCTCAACACCCATTTTGGAGTAAGCTTGGATATGCTTACTTTCACAAACCTCCATGCTTTGATTAGTGTTCCTTTTCTTTTTTGTTACTGCTTGCCAGTCGCTGCCCCCTACCATGATTGAAGACCCAGTGCTTTGACTATCTGATGAAGCTGAAGTGACCTTGGGAGCGGGACAATGAGATGAAACATCGTAATCAACAATATCATCAACCTTGTAGGATTCACCCAAAGGGGGTAAATTTTGATCATGCTTTATTTCTGAAAGGGGCTCAACAGTCTTTTCCACCACCTTGTTGCCAGCCAAATTCATCTTACAATTGATATTATTCTTTGGAGAGCCACAACTCTTTGGAGAGATCGAGACAGAGTAATGCATGGGGGAGGCATCTTTCCACCAGGAAGCCTCCAATTTTGATTGATGTTTCACTTTTTGGCATTCTATCGCAATATGGCCAATTTCGTAACACCTTCTACACCTGAATAATAAACCTTCATAGTCTAGAGATTGCAGCCATATGTTACCATTTGCATTCAAAATGATTTTTGCTAGCAGAGCTTTGGAGGTTTCCATCTGAACCAAAATCCTTGCAAAAGTTGTATGAAAGAAATCTCTTGAATTGGCATTTGTGCATATGAATTTGCCAAAGGTGTTGCCGATAGTTGCAAAACAAGACTCAAACCAATATTGAAGGGGGAGGTTTGGAAGGCAGACCCAAATTGGCATAATAGAAAATGATTCAATGGCCGGATCAAAATTTGGATGCCACGCCTTCAAAAGTAGCAAACTCTCTCCCCACAACCATGTGTGATTAAGAATGGCTATCTTGTCTTTCTTATTGTCAAAAACCACTATAAAGAAGCCTTTTGCACTTGGATAAATTTCTAGTTTTTTTCCATTAAAGGGCCCCATGATTTTGTGATCCAATCATGCCAAACAGGGAGACTGGGCCAACTTTGGCTAAACCTACCGATTAACCCATTTTTAGCAAAAAAATTATTCATTTTCACAGAGTTCTTTCAATAAATTGGTGTCAAAATTCAATTCCTTAGGTTTGTCCATAGTTTGAATCAACCTCCTGTTGATTATATTTGGGATTCTTGATTTTGGTGAACCCCCAAGTGAAAACAAACCAGATCTAGGGTTTCCAAAAGGGTTACCAAACTGAGAGGCATTCTCAATGCTTGCGCCGCTTCCCAGCCCACAATTCACAACAGCCACAAAGGACTTTAAACCTGATTGAGAAGAAACAAAACGCACAACCTTGCCCAAGTCACACTTTGCCACATCCGCAGAGGACTTTGTGGCGGGAGTATCTCCGGGACTGTTCGCACACCCGCCATACCCACAGGTAGCCTACGAGCCAAAGATTGGCCTGTTCCGCTTGGGAGGAGTGGAAACCTGACAAACTACTTCATTCCCAGAATCGACCCTAGATCTGCCATCAGACAATGAGTCCGCGATAGAACATTCGCCATTGCCCAGAAGGCCTGCATACAAATTCAAAGCCCTAACCTAGTCGTGTGCGGAAGCTTTCAGTAATATTGAATTTTTCGGCAGTGACGCCATTAAATTCAAATCAAAAACTCTTTTATATTATATTATTATATATTAATAATATTAAATTATTATATTTTAATATAAACAAAAAAATTTAATAAATGTTTCAAAAAAATATATTTTTGTGTTATTTATATAGATTACTATAAGATATTTAGGAGATTATGTAGGTTTGTCCTCAATTGAATTTGAAACAAGTTGAGCCACTTCTTTTGTCAAATTGTTAGTTTCCATAATTTCTCCAAGTGCCTCTTGGATGAGGAATCCCAACATGGACCATCTCTCCATTCTCCTCTCATGTTATGACATTAGAATCATTTTCAAGCTTGTGTGGGACAAAACCTAGTAAGTCTATATTTTGACATGAAAGATGAGATAATATTATTGTAATAAACATAAAGAAGCTTGACATTATTGCTTCTGGTGTTAGAATTTTTGAATCAAAGTTTTGAATCCAAAAATTAATTCAATTATATCTTAAAATGTGTAAAATAGACTTTAAATATACACCTAGAATCTTAGAAGATATCTCTCGACAACATTTTATATAGATCATTTTTAAAATATATATTAGTAATTATCAATCTATAATTATAATTTTATTATATTATATTTTTTATTTTTTATTTTTTTAATCTTATATCATATTTATAATATATATTTATTATATTTATATTTATATTATTATTTATTTTTCTTTTATAATTTAAATATTTTATCAATAATATATTTTAGTGATTAATACTTTATTATTATTTATTTATTTTATATAATTTAAAATATTTTAATTAATTAATATTTTTTATTATTATTTCTTATACTATTTATATTATATTTTATTATGTTCATATAATATTTTGAATTCTTGTCTTTTTTTTTAAAATTTTGTAATTGATAAACTTGTGTCTACACTCTATCTAAGAAGAAAAATTCATAATAATTAAAAAAAATGATATTTATGCTATTTTATATTTTAAATAAATATCTTCAAAAAGATATCTCTCGGCTTAATTTATATAGATTATGAAATATATATATATGCTAGTTGTAAACATCTTTTAGATTTGGGAGGAATTTGACAATATCAAGCTTTTAACTTACACATCAATATGGTAGAGAAGTGGAAAATTATAAGACCAACCATGACCATTAGTTTGTTAACATTAATTCACTATACCTTCCAATAGAGATTTAAATGTATGGGCAAGATGGTTTGGAGTGGCTGAGTATGTTTATTATGGTTTTTATGTTAGATGGATTGCTAAAAAGTACTATTAATTCAACTACTTTAAACTTGAGTTTCCATAAAAAGAAGAGGTTTCAGAAGATTTCAATTGTCTTGCATGTTTGCTCAAACAAAGATGCTCTTGTGCCCTCTCTTGCCCTTGTGCGCTCTCTTCTGTATTTTTTCAGTTTGAAATAACAACTTTTTACAATCAAGTCCCATTCATAGGTGGAGAAATTGAATGTATTGTTGGGTTGTTACACTAGTTATTTGGAATTGTTTGCTTTCTTTTGTATCCAAGAAAATGTCGATGTTATTGAATGTGGTAAGCTCTAGTATAAAGCGTTGCCATTGATCATAATTGAAGGGTTTTTGGAGGAGATACATAATAATTATGTCTTTAACATTATTTAATTCTGGGATAGTTTAGTCTTTGGTGGTATAGAAGAAGTCCTAAATTATATTGCTCAAGGGAAAATAACAAGGTAATTTATTGTAGCTGGTGCTTCCTTTTTTTGGTTCAGCAGGTTTGTTGATGTTTTTTGCTGTGGGGATTTCTGATGGGTTGCTTTTGTTACATCTTTTGTCAGCTTTTTGGTTTTTTGGGTTGTTGGGTTTAGTGTTTAATTTCTTTTGCAGCTTTTCATCTTTGTAAAGGGTTTCAGGGTCCCTTCAAACCCTGTTTTTCCTTATAAAAAACAAGGTAATTTATTGTGTTGTGAATAAATATAAAAAAATGAAATTGATATTTGATTATGTCATGAGACTAGATGTCAATTTGAGAAATCATAGTTGGAAAACTAACATGGTAAAAATGATTGTTTAGAGAGGGTTTTGGGTAGCAAAACTCCTTGTTCCAAGTTGGACTTGGGAACAATTGAGATAATCTTTTTTAGAATGGTAATTGAACTAAGGCTATGGATTCCTCCTAATTGGAAAAAATAGAATTTTAAAATATAGTTGAAACTGTTGATGTTATTGCAGCTTCGGGCTTCATACTTCCTTATTTATTTTTGATTATTTAATGGCAACATATCTCTAAGATGGCCGACCTCCTTTGTAATTATTATTTATTATTTGTAATTATTTTTATGGTGGCCGACCTTGTCCTTGAAAAGGTGCGACCCCTCTAAGCAACATGTATATATAGAAGGTCACTTTCTCTCATTTGTGTATCAAGCAAGTTCAATCTCCTTCTCAAGTGCGAATTATTCTAAGGCAGATTATGAGTCTATTCAAGTGCAAATTGAAGGGCAAACTAGTAGTTTATTGTTCCCATCATTAGTGCTGATTCTTATTGGCCTTGTCTGTGGCCACCTCATTGTAAAGACTTACATTGCGATTGCTCATATATATAAGAGATATATTTGTTGTTGGGTTTCTCCCTCAAGAGGGAGGAGGGTTTTCGAGAATTATCACATTTGTGTTATTGTGTCTGATTTTAAATTAATTTTCTGTGCATTAAATCTGATCATAAAAACTAACATGGTATCAGAGCGGGTTTGAAGAAGATCTTGATTAGATTGTTATTACAACGATACTCTTTACTCTCTTTCTCATCGTTGTTTACTTCTATCTCTTCATCAAGATGGTGATTGGTCTTAAGCTTGAGGATAGACTTGAGGGAGCATCTAATTTCACATCTTGGAGATTCAGAATTATGCTCTCCTTGGAAGAAAGTGAATTCGCTGAGTTCATGGAGAGCAAAGTTTCTGAGCCTGCTGATGAGGAAGAGAAGATTCAATGGAAAAAGAAAAAAAGTATGCTACTTTAAAACTAAAGAGATGTTAAGTTGGTCAAAGGTGAAGGTCCATATTGTTCCTAAAAAAATCATCTCTGAGGGATTGGGGGGCAACAAAGGGAGATGTTTGGAAGTCTTTGGAGGATGTATCGTCAGCTCCAAAGCACAAAGGCAAGTGCATTTGAGGCAAGCAACTGCATATTGTGAGAGATGGTGGAGGAGGGAATCTGATAAATTTCTTGTTTCATGAGAGGATTTTCAGTTAGCTATTGGTGGTCATTTGGTGATGTCAATGAGTTTGACTATGCTGCAGCTGAGGTCTTCCTTCCTGCATCTTGGGATCTTCACATTCGAGGGATCGAAATGCAAAAGGATGAAACTTTCCAAGGTTTGGTCATTTGAGGAAGCCAGTGTATTCAAGGAAAGAGTCTAGGTTGGAGTGCTTGAGAGGTATTCAAATTAGAGGCTCTACAAAATCGAAGAGCCATTCATGTTCTTTGCTCAATCACAGAAGAGAGATTAAAGGAAGGGATGTTTCAAGGAGGGAGGAATAAAGGAGGTGATGTGACAATTCAAAGAGAAGAGTGGGCTTTCTCGAAGTCCAATATTTTCGTTGTGACATGTTTGGTCACTATGCAAGGGATTGCCCCACCAGGCCTAATCAACATGCTTCATTTGCGGATGTGGATGAGATCTCTCCTTAGAAGGATTCTAGGGAATTTCTATTCTAAGCCATGGGCTTGTGTTCAAGCTGTGAAGGTTGTGTGCTGATTTGTACGCAAGAGCAGCGTATCTTACTACGTCCAGTATTTGCATCCATCAAAATATTTAAAGAGATAAGTATTCTTTGTTTGTTGAGTTATATCATTTAGTTGGATCTTGTAATTAGTAAAGAGAGATAGTGGGTTCTCTTTAATTGTGTTCACTAGCATAGTGGTTTCATTTATTGCATGCTGGTTGTGACGATTTCTAAGTGACTCTGAAATGAAAAGAGAATTGTAATTTTGATGGTGATTGGTTGGTCACATTGATATCATTCTCTAATGCATGAATTGTGATAGAGCCTTGAACTCTTGGAGAGAGTTGGTTCTACATGTTAACTGCATATTGCATTCAAGAAATCTGTAGTTGTGCAGATTGTCTTTTTTTTGTGCTGAGTTTGGCACTCTCGAGAGGAGTAAAAGATGGAAGGAAGAGTTATATCAGAATTCAATAAAGATAAGTTTCTTTATCCCTTCATTCTAATCCTTTGATATATTTCCCTTTAGGTTGATTTACTTATTCATGTTTTAATATTGTTCATAAATTCTTATGTATTCATGCTATAGCCTGAGATAATAAACCTTGTATGATTCTAGTCTTGATATTTCTTTGCATAGTTATAAACAGTTAGTAATCTCTCTCTATAATGCTTCCAAAAAGATCTAGGGGCAAGAAAGTGATGAGAGATTGCTTAGTGATGAAAAGCTTAAGGCATCTTATGAGGAATTCATGCCAACCAAAGAAATGACCAAGCGTGAAGTCACAACTTGCAGCCATGAGACTAAGTTGATGGCTAGAGGGAGTTCACTTCCAGAAGACTTCTTTGCAATCTCTAAATCAGGGATCAAGAGGGAGCTTTGTAACTCACTAAGAAGTGAAGATTACTGTATTGCAAGGCTAGGTGCTAAACCCTTAGAGGATCCCTTCAGCTGCTGAGATCAGAATTGCTCATAACTGTCATATGGATTTGTCATTGGTAGCTCCACAAACCTATTCAGAATAGAGTGATCTGCAATGAGGTCAATCTTGAACTCTCTACAGTACCAGAGGTGTGCACTAGAAAACATTTATCTAAGGCAAGCGTTGTAGGCAATCTTGGACGATGAGGTCAGAAGGTTGATGCAAGTACTTAAAGATTTAGAGGGAGCCTACTATTGATATTTTGAAGAGATTTGGTATGATGGATTGCAAATCCATGTCTACATCTATGGAAACCAACTTGCACAAGTTGAAGGAGGCTGCAGCTAGTTCAGACCTGGTGAATCCCACGATGTACAGGCAGTTGATTGGATCCTTGATGTATCTAGTTAACACTAGACCTGAAATTTGCTATGCGGTAAGTGCACTTAGTCAGTTCATGTGTGAACCGAGGCAGGTACATCTTGTTGCAACGAAACATGTCCTGAGATACTTGCGTGGGACAATTGGATATGGGCTAAGATATTTTTAGGTGTGATCTTGGAGCTACATGGCTATATAGATTATGTTTCGACAGGTTGTGTTGCTAATAAGAAGAGCACCTATGGATGTTATTTCAGTTTGGGGTCTACGATGATCTCCTAATGTAGCAGGAAGTAGTCTTTAGGGGCACTGAGTATCGCAAAGGTCATGTACATTGCAACATGTGTGGCAGTTTGAGAAGCAGTGTGGCTTCGGAAGCTCCTTGCAGGATTGGTTGGACAATTGTTGGAGCCGACTGTCATCCTTTGTGTTAATTAAGCTATGTGGAGCCTTCTGTCAATATAGTGTTTCATAAAAGAACTAAACATGTTATTGAGGAAAACATTTAAGTTGAGGTATATCAACACTGATGAGCAGACGGCAGACATTCTCACCAAGCCTCTTTCTAGGATAAAGTTTGTGTACTTTCGAGATAAGCTTGGTATGGTGGAGAATACAACCTTAATTGAGGAGTCTCAGTATCAGTGATCCTCTTTAATGAGTTCTTCTCTGTGAGAGAAGTTCGAGGTGAAATCCTTTGATTAATGAGTTCTTCTCTGTAAGAGAAGTTCGTGGTGGAATCCCTTGATTAATGAGTTCTTCTCTATGAGAGAAGTTTGAAGTGAAATCCCTTGATTCCACCCTCTGGGAGAGCCATGGTGGATGTCATGTGTGTGACTCCATGACAGCATCACGTGAGAGAGTCTGTGATGATTCCTCTTGTACTTGTGTTTTCACCCTCTGGGAGAGCCATGGTGAAAGTCATGTTGAGGTGACATCACGCAAGTGATGAACACTTGTACATACCATACATGGTTGTAGCCATTATGGTTGATATCACGATGAGGTGATATTTGATATCACGATGAGGTAATATTGTTTCTTTTCTACATATGGTTGTAGCCATTGTGGTTGGCATCACGATGAGGTGATGTGTCTTGTGCAGCAGGAAGTATTCCTCCCTAGCTGAGAGGGAGTGTTGATGTTATTGCAGCTTCGGGCTTCATACTTCCTTATTTATTTGTGATTATTTAATGGCAACATATCTCTAAGATGGCCGACCTCCTTTGTAATTATTATTTATTATTTGTAATTATTTTTATGGTGGCCGACCTTGTCCTTGAAAAGGTGCGACCCCTCTAAGCAACATGTATATATAGAAGGTCACTTTCTCTCATTTGTGTATCAAGCAAGTTCAATCTCCTTCTTCTCAAGTGCGAATTATATCAAGTGCAGATTATTCTATCTAGTGCAAATTATTCTAAGGTAGATTGTGAGTCTATTCAAGTGCAGATTGAAAGGCAAACTATTAGTTTGTGTTACATCATTGCTGGTGCTGATTATTGGCCTTGTGTGTGGCCTCATTGTAAAGAGACTTGTTGCCATTGCTCATATATATAAGAGATATATTTGTTGCTAGGTTTTTCTTCCTCAAGAGGAGGGTTTTCCCAGGGTATCTACTGTGTTATTGTGTCTGATTTTAAATTAATTTTCTGTGCATTAAATCTGATCATAAAAACTAACAAAAACATATATCAATTTTGTTGGTTCAATAAATTTATGAAAATAATAATTATGGAACAATTTTTGATCCACTAAAGGACGAGAAAACTTAATATTTGTGTTACGTCCTAATTGTGTATTTACTATTTACCATTACTATGTAGGGTAAAATGTGAATGTAATGTGAATTCAATGGATGAATAAAATGTGTGTGCACTTTGTTATCACTACTTTATGAATGAATGTTCTCATTTAATATTATATGAAAGAATGCATTTATGTGATTGAATCAATATTGCATTAATATTCTAACTTTGGAGATGTATTATAAATACTACATATTTTGTGAACAGTTGATTACCGTGTGCTAATGTTAGTGGTTGCAAGTATATGTTCAATTCCTCCAAGCGGAGGGGAAGTATCACTCAGGAGGTCTTGGTTGGGTAACCAGTATTGTAACCTATCTGAGCTTATACACACACACACACACCACAATAGAATAATTGAGTCGGGTTATTAAGTGGGAAGTTGGTAGTCATCCTTAGTCAATATGTCTACATTAGTAAGAGTCTTGTATACTTTTGAGTGCATTAATGGGTGATGTTTATTTGTTTGAGCTTGAGAGTTCTTTCTTTATTACTATGCCTGTATTGATATGTGGAACATACGAGGAATGTGTATGCATACACACATGCATGCCGATGATAGACTATATGCACGAAGGAACGCGTACATGAGGGTACATGGGTAGACGTATCTATGCACACTCATGTACGAGTTGCTTATGCACACGGAACTATCTGATGGATCTCACGACATGTATATGTATACGTATAGATATATTGCTCGTAGGCTCTTATCAACACCATAGTAATTGTATGTGATTTTGGTGTATGAATCACTCACACACACACACACACACACACACACATATATATATACGTATGGTGGCAAATGGACATGCCCATATGAATGTATTGATACATGTATACATATTCATACATGTACATAGAAACATATGTATGTATGTATGTATGTATGTATGTATGTATACACAATCAATATATTAATAAGATAATGTGATTGCTATCTTGATGTATTTGTTTGTATATATCGATTATATATACATGCTTATTGACAAATGATAAATATGGATATATACTAACATATATATATATATATTTATTTGTGTTAGTAATGACTATATTCTTTAGCCGCATTACAATATATATGTGTGTGTGTGTGTGTGTGTTAGTAACGACTATATTCTTTAGCCGCATTACACTCTTGCTGTCTGCGAAAGAAGAGTTTATAATCTGCAAACATTGAGTAGTCATTTAAGTCGATGAATGAGGATAGAATAAGTCGATGTCTTTTTTGTGGAAGCTGTGGACTTAGTAAACTCTATTTACCTTGTATCCAAGCATCAACCAACAGTTGTAACATGTAAATCTGTTAATGACTTTGTCAATCGATTTAATATAAGGGTTGACTCATATTATGACTTAGTCGATAGATGCTTAGTGTTGCAAATCTGATGTTGACTGCTTCAGATGAAAAGGAAATCGTACCATCTATGAGAATGAATAAGGAGGTTTTGGCCCCACCTTTGAATCCTTTTTCCTATAGATATCTAATTTGAGGTGCAAACCGAATTCTATCATGTGGGATTTGAATTGGTCTCTAATTGCTGTCATCGACCTGTAGCTGTTTAAGCTAAGTATGTGCTTATATGTTTGCCACCTTTTGAGCTGAGATAGATGTGTTGCTGTGCATGCTTGTTGCTATCAAAACCATGCCTAAACTGTAGGTAGAGTAGTTACCAATTTGCTGTATAAATAGAGGAGTAAGTTCATTTGTTTGGACGCATTCTTCTATGCATTATTTCTTGATCAAGTTTTTGCATTTTATCTGAATTTATGTTTGCAATATTCTGTCAAGAACAGTGAGTGGGAGTCTTGAGTTTTAGAGAGAGTTTATTATTATTTTGAGAGAAGTATTTGCCAACTTGTGAGATAAGTGGTTATTGAGTTTTTGTTGAAGGATCGATACCAGGCTAGTTGTTGATTTGGAAGTGTTATGATTGTAGCTAGTTAGTTGGAAAACTTATCACATGCATGAGGATATTCTTCCCTTATTTGTATTAGTATTGAATGATTTGCTTCTTGAATGTTTAAACCAGTTTTTTATAGTTACTTGCACATAGGGAAAAGTAATGTTTGCTTTGAAAGAAAAGTAGAAACTATATACTTTATTTTGTGTAATGTTTGTAAATACTCCATGATAGGAGAGACTGTTTGTCATAGGTATTGTTATTATACTAGATATGATCAAACATAGATAAGCTTAAGGAACACTCATAGCTAGATATTTAATTATGCTAGATGGTTAGTAGGTTACTCCTGGGATTGTTGTCCAGTGAAGGGAGGGAACTAGTACTTTGCTTAATGAGTTGTGTTACCTTAGGTTGTGTTAAAGAGATAGGTTATCTTGGAGAGTAGCTTGCCCGTGGAGAGGGATTGCCTAAGCATAGATATAATGGCCTTAAGTCAAAATGAGCTTGCTATAGTGTAAATGAATGGTAGACCATCGCTCAATTATACTGAGTGAGAACACTTTGGCCAAAGTAGTGTGATTGCCTGGGGCTCCATTGTCAGTTCACCATGTCTATTTAAAATGCATGAGGTCTACCTAGCATAGGTTATAAATCCTAGTCATGTAGGGCACAACACTAAGCTCAGAGTGGTATGTTGTACGGGGTTAGCCAACCAATACCTTCGTCGAAGGGTAGGGCCATCTATCATTGATAGATGTGCGGGGGACCACATATGAGTCTGTGGTTGGCGAAAAAGCGCTTGAGTGATGCTTCTCCTCCTCAACAGGTGACAGAAGACCAAGGTTTTGAAAGGCGGGTTTCTGGACCATTCTATATCTTATGCTGTAAAGCTCGAAGGAGCTATGTATTTAGTTTGTACTTTGGGAAGTATTGTAATGGAATGGAAATCCTTATTGTATGTTGTATAGCATCTTTGTTCATATATTTTCAATAAAGAAAGGAATTTTTTTTATTGCAATGGCTTGTTACATAGTTTATTTTACTCGCACAGTAAAAACTTAGGAAATTTACTTCTGTGTACGTTTGACATATTACAATTTGTGTGCCACATGTTTCAATATAAAAATTTAAATTTATGAATTTATATAGATAGGTTTAACAATTTGTCCATATGCTCTCTTTGGAGCTCAGGTTATGAATATTTGAAGTTCTCGTGTAGCTTTACACATCCATTCAAGTTGGTTGGTTAAATTGGAATCTCAATCTTTTTAAAATCTTAAACTAAGGCAATGTGGGACATTGGACTAAGCTTTCATTAGGTAGAAACTTTGGTTGAAATGAAACACTTTTTGAAGGAAGGACTAAATGAATTTGTCAAATATAGAGTAGGGTGGTCAATGTAGAGTTTGTAATCTTATTTAAGGATCACCCAATGAATTTAGACTATCTTATTGGGGTTATAGTTGATATATGTCAAGTCCTTTTTCGAATATATGTATTGTTGTGTATACATAAAAATTAAAATATGAGTCTTAAGTGTAATAAAGTGTTATAGTCTATGAGAATCATCATATGTTTTCATCTCCTTTGTCTTGTTTAATTTTAGTTTCTTATTTTTAAGGGTGCATGTGTATTAATTTCTACATGGTATCAAAGTATATAAGACATTCTTTTAAGACATCCCAATTTAAAGAATGCTTTCCAAGAAAAACCTATTTTTTAAGAATCATGCATATATTGCAAAGTTATTATAAAATTTTTAGTTATTTTTTAAATCATTAAAACCTTTGATAAGTTGAAGGATCTCTTCATCTTTAGTCTTTGATCAACCTTTAGAGTCCCCTTTAAGGTGGGGATCTTCCACAATAGTCTTAATGATCCAACTCCCTAGTCAAGCTTAAGGGGGATGTTGGAGTTTGTTATCTTGTCTAAGAACAATTCTAATGAATTTTAGGCCAAGTTGCTTATTTGGGTTAGCCCCCTTTAGATGTGTTAGGTTGACCTATTTTGGATGTGTATATACACATTCAAATTTATTTCTTTACATTAAATATCATTTTTTAAAGTGTTATATCTTGTGGGAACCATCATTTGTTTTCACCTCCTTTTTAATATTGTTCTTGTCTTATTAGAGGTTTATCTCTTCATTCCTAAGGGTGCGTATTTTCTATTTTTTATAGTCAAATGTGTGGGTGAATTTATTTTGGTTTGGTTCTATTTGGAAGAAGCACCTAATGTTTCAAAGATGTGCATTCTTGAAAAATTGGGATAAATACATTTTAGAATAAAAGTTGAATATAATTATAAAGAACACCGGTTTCCTACTAGGGTGAATTCAATCTTTCCATATTCATTACACGTCATGAGAAGCCATGAAAGCAACCAACTTCCTAGTAAAATTGCAACCAAGTTAGAAATAAATAACAAATGGTGGGAGGACTTGAATACCATCCCACTTAAGGGGATTATAGTAGTCCTTCTCAATATTCTAGACAATGAAAGCATTTAACGTTTCACAAATTTTGGAATCTATTATCTTTTCATCATCTTGGTTAGCATATCCACCATCAAATTAATGCTTTGATTTATAAATATGTATAAATTATTTGTTGCTTATTTGTATGACATCACCCTTGTTACTCCATTAATCTCCACAACCTTCACATTTCACCTCTACCCATCTATACCTCTCCTTTCATTCTTTCAACAAATAGCTCATATGTAAAAACTTGGTAAATAAGGATGAAGTATTTGGATACTTGTTAATTTCTAGTCTATGTGGTTACATTCACATTAGATTGAATAAAGTAGATTCTCTTTTTTTTTTGTAGGCTCTTAATCATCTATGAGAGTTGGTCTTTCTTTTAGAGTGAGCTTTGGAAGATCGTGGGTTATGTTAGTCTCCTATCATTGTTTGTCTTTATCATCCTTTCTCTTTTAGGTTATCTTCACCTATTTTCTCCCTACTCATGTTCTGTGGTGGATCTATGCTTTGTATAACTTTTCAAATAATTTAAACTTTGTTTTTTTCATTGTTGATTGTCAAGGCAACAAAAAATTCTTGCAATAAGTTTGGTAATTCTAAGATATTTACCATTACTATGAAATTTGTGAAAATTCCTTCCATGAAGATTAAATTATTCCTTTTAACAAATCTCTCTTTCTTTTATAAGAACCTTTAATAAAATCTTTGAAAACAAATTGAAATTTAATTTTAAATCTAGATAGATTCATGGCACTTAATTACAACAATCAAATGACTTAAATGTTTTTGTACAATAAAATAGATTAAATGAATTAACCCTAAAAATCTTGACTTTTAAGACATCTATTGTCCACAAACCTTTTCAACTAACCCAATAAAACTTGTTCCCATCACACTAACTTCTACAATGTGATTACTATCACTCACTTCAATCAAGCCTAGGTTACAGTGTTTTTGAACAATCTAGTCAAATGCTAGGGATTCTATTTATGAAGGGTTGGAACCCATTTATGAAGACAAAAATGCTATGTGGACATTAATTTCCTTATGTTGTAAATTCTAGCTGCCCTTCATCCATAAGCTTGTGCAAACCACATTCTAATGATTCCAAGCACACCTATGAAATCTCTATATTAAAATATGAATTGGAAACTATTACGCATTTATCTAAGGCAATGTTTAAAATTTAGTCCCTCACTACAAAAGAGAGTAGGAAAGTTAAAAAATAGGGTGACGAAGCTTCCCAGGAATTTAGGATAGATATTGCTACTAATGTGGAGCAAGTGTTTAGATGTGTCTACAAAATTTGCATATATGGAAAGTTCACTATTTGCATAATTGTTTGCATGAATGAGTGAAGTGGATTTGATTGAAGAGTAGGAATAGGAGAAAGTATGATTGAATTGATTAGACTAAGTAGTCAACTAGGTGAAATGATTTTTTTGGGTACATAAGTGTAATTCTATTGATATCGAAAGGCTTTACAATGCTTCGCCAGTGTAGAGATATATTCAGAGCTAGCTAGCTAACCCATCTAACTGTTCATCCTTCTAGACAAAACCATACATTGCGAGACTGACCTGAGACTGACTATGTAGCCTACCCACCCAACACCTTGACCATCCCCATAAATACGGCCATGACCAAAACCAAACGACGTAGATGACAAAAAAGGTGCATTGGATCTAACTCCATACTGTGTCAACAAAATTACATTCAACAACACTAGTTGAAAAGCACACCTTCCTCTAGCAAATATTCATGGAAACATCCCTTCCAATCCACCCGTGATGCCTCCTCCAGGTACATGAAGACCTTTAGAAATTCTACACCCCACTGCGCCCACTCCCTGTGCTCCCTGAGCTCATGTCCTTTAACATCCAACAGGAAGGGGTACCGCTTACCCTAGATGTACAAAAGAAATACACTCACCATGTTGCGATCACGAAATTCCTGCTCCCAACTTTGCAATTATGATGACATCCTCCACTCCCCCAAGAAAATCCACCATAACCAGTTTACGTGCCATCAACACCACCATGGCCTTTGGGAGCTCCAGGTCCAAAAGTGAAGCTACAAACCTTGAGGCAATATCTGTGAAAATTCTATTGCAGTTACTGATTATTAATCTCCTATCTAATACATAGATTATTTGACTCTGGAAAATTAATTCTCAGCAAATATCGAAGAATAACACAACTGCAACTTCACCAATAAAAACTCACAAGAATAGAGAAGAAAACATTCACAATAATGAACACAATAGACAAATTGTCCTGTGGAAAACCCCTCAAGGGAAAACCATCACCGCAGATGAGGGAATTATATTAAACTTCAGCAAATTATGAATACAAAATCTTTGCATCTTTCCTGGCAGAGTTCCCATTTCTTTTCTCCTGAAATTTTCCCTCAATTTCCTGCTGAAATTCCACCGCTATCCCCAACGCTATCACTCGCCCTGCTAAGCCTGCAAGACATTTGTTTCACCAATTCTGCTATCACTGCAAGTCTACTTGTTGTTGTTTTTCCAATTGCCCATTGATCCCCTTTTATACTTTTCTCATTGGAAAACCAATGGCCATGATTTAATCTCAATCAATGGCTAAGATTAAATAGACTCTAAAAACCCTAACTAACTGGATTCTAGAAGTCTCTAGGAGAATCAATTTATTTAATTACATAATTATCTAGACAACTCAGCCCTTTCTAGAAGTTTCTAGAAAATAATTAAATAATTAAATGACACTTCTAGACAATGGAGACACCTGTCCAAGCTACATAAATTAACAATATCCACGTTTGTTCTGTATCTTTCCATCAACACCACAAATTCTTTGCCCATGACAAGCTCAATCACCCCCAGAACCAGTTGATCACACTCCTTGAACACAGAGCACAACCTATTCTCTGTTATATTTCCAAGAAAGGCCCATAGTTTGCGAGACACTGTCAACCTGATTGGGGTCTCCATTCCTGCAACTCTCAAACACCACAACTTCACCATTCAAATGAGGAAAAAACTGAGGCGTTCACCACTCTTTATTACCCATGATATATGTGTTAATGAATGCTTGATGATGCATCGATCTAGTATCCATTCTTACCCTATCCTTGGAGATGCCATGATCATCCTTACCGCTTGCTAGATTAGACTCGCATTCAATTCTCCCTTCCAATACCTCCCACCCATACCGTGCCAACTTGGACAATGCGTTGTGAACACTACCCCTCGCACAACCACACATTACAAGTGTTACCACCTCGCCAGGTTGCCTTAAGAAAGGTGAATGAATTTTAGTAATTAATAATTAATTAAATAAATTATGGATGTAAATGAGGTGAAAATAAATATTAAATTAACTTATTAAATGAATCATGGATGGAATACATAAATAAATAAATAAATGAATACATGGATAAATATGTAAATAAATGGATAATAATTTATTAAATTAATGAATAATGATATCCTAATTTAATTAATTATTTAATCATATTATTAAGAGTTAAGGGTCTTAGGTGATTAATGGATGATTAGGTGATGAATGAATGATATGGTGATAATGCATACTTGTTGGCTAAGATGGAATGATGATAGCGAAAGTGACATTATTTAGGTTTTTATATTTTGCCTCTCTTTGAGATGATGTTCAAAGTAACACCGTTACAAAGAAAATAAAAATAACTATGAAGAAATAGATTAAAATAAAGGAGGGGCAAAAATTTATTAAAACAAAAAGAAGTACAAAGCAAGGGCATTACACAACCCTATCAAGCTCCACCAAGTGGTCCAACTGTTGAGATAGATCTGGGGGTAACTGACCCCGATCCATCAAATTCCAATCATGAATATGATTAGAAGCCCATTAGCCAAACAATCAGCAACACCATTCCATTCTCTTGGAATATGAATGAAAGTAACAAACTCCAAAGAAGCGCAAAGGTTGAGAATATGTTGAACAATCAAAGCCAAATGCCAGCTAACATAATCTAAATGCCGCCTATTCAACAAGTTCACCACTACCTGGGAATCAGACTCACATATGATTCTTCGCCACCCCAATTGACTTCCACGCTCCTCAACCAATAAAATGGCTTGAGCCTCCATTAAATTATTAGTATGAAGACCCTTATAAACATAGAAGATAAACTGAACATCTCTAGAGCTATCTCGACCAACACCACCAATTCCAACATGACCAGGGTTTCCTCGAGAAGAGCCATCTGTGTTGATTTTTAAGACTCCTTGAGGTGGAGGAGACCATTGCCCCTCTCTATTTATCTTCAGAGTAGGATGTCTACATCTGTTACACATGAGCTGCCGTTGCTGAGGAGGAAGATGAAGACAATTACAACAACCAACATCACAAGGATCCACTGATTCTGATAGATCACACTTAGCTACAATAGTTTCTCCCAAAGAATGCAAAAATTTTCACCACAAGCGAGGGGCCACCAACATCACATCTTGAAAAATCCGACGATTCCTCTCCAATCAAAGGTTCCAGATAATAAAGGATGGGCCAAGAGCCCAAGCAACTTGAAGAAAGGAAGTAGAAACAGGGGCCCTGCCCCATCGATCCACAAAATCAACCAACGAGGAAACATGCCAACAGGGTGTGTTCCACACCCTCCACCAAAAATGCCAAATCTGCCTAGCATAGGAACATTGGAAGAAGAGATGAGAGACACTCTCCTCACAGTTATGACACAATACACACATTGAAGGGCCTTGGAAACCATGCTTACACAAATTATCCCAAGTGAGACACCAGTTTTGAGCCACTAACCACATGAAAAAATTGCATTTGGGCCACAACAACTTATGCCAAACTTGCTTCCAACAAGGGACCTCAATATCCCCAAACAACTCCCTACCAAGCTGCTTATAACCCATAGACAAATAGTACTTCCCAGACAAATCAGTACCATCCCAAGCCAAGACATCAGGTCTCCTCAAAGAATTACAATCACGAGAAGCCAAAAGCTGAACCAGCTCACGCCTATCCCCCTCAGACCCCCCTAGGCGGCCACTCAGAAGGATGCTTCCAACGAAAGCTTACAACCGATCCACAATGATGTGCAAACTTATAATGCTCAACGGTATCCTAGCTAACAATAGAAAAAACATCATAAAAGACTGGAGGTGAGGAAAAGTAGAGAGAATAGGTGGGTGACCATCCCAAGAATCTAACCAAAATAGAGCCTGTGACCTCGAATGATAGATCCATAAAAGTGCACGCTTAATCAAATGAGCCCCCAGTTTCAAAGTATGCAAAATCATAGAACCACTCCCCTCCAGAGGACATCGAGGAACCTCAAAAGATGCAACACCCCTAAGATACTTATGGTTGAGAATGCAGGCCCATAATTGATGTTGATTGGTACACCAGCACCAGTAAAGCTTAGTAGCAAGAACTTGCCCGTTCAAAATAGCAGAGCGTAAACCAAGATGACCCTCCTGCTTAGGTCTACACACAAATTCCCACTTAACAAGGCTCCACTTAGTAGACAAGTTACCACTCCAAAGAAATTGACGTGAGAGAGCATCAAATTCCCTAAGGAAATACATAGGGGCTGCTTGAACAAAGTATCTGTAGATAGAAAGGGCCTGGATAACAGACTCGAGAAGAGTCACTCTAGCAGCAGTAGACAATCACTGCTGAGTCCAATGAGTAATCTTTCGTCATAGCTTATCAAGCAAAATCTGCCAGGAGGACTTGTGCTGGCGACCAACAACAAGAGGAATACCCAAATAGACAAAGGGAAGAGACCCTATATGAAATCACAAAATAGCCGCAATCCGCCGTTGGATAACCTAAGGAGTATTAAAGAAGAAAATAGAAGACTTCTGCTCATTGAATTTCTGACCTGAAGCAACAAGGTAGATATCCAAAGTTTGCCGCAATGATTTAGCTTCCCGAATATGAGCCAACCCCATAAGAGGTGTCATCCACAAACTGGAGATGAGAAAGTGTTGGCAGACCCAAACTCCATTTCCAACCATGAATCAAGCCTTGAGATACCCGAAATTTAAGAAACCGGCCCAACCCCTCAGCCATTATAATAAACAGACAAGGAGAAAGTGGATCCCCCTGACGAAGGCTCCTGGTAGCACCAAAAATATCTGAAGGTTCACCATTCACAATAACCAAAAATGAGGAAGAAGTCACACAACTCATAGTCTAACTCACCCAATCAGTAGAAAAACCAAAGGCCAACATAATCTTCTAGAGAAAACTCCACTTAACTCTGTCGTAAGCTTTGACCATATCCAACTTGATGAACATAGACCTATCCTTAGAGGTCACCATAGAATGAATGACCTCAGAGGCAACCACCACCCCATCTAGAATTTAACGACTCGCCACAAAGCCTCCTTGCTCCTTAGAAATGACAATAAGAAGACAAGGTTTAAGCCTCTCAACAATCAATTTCTTAATAATCTTATACACCACATTATAGAGCGCAATAGGTCTAAAGAATTCAAGCCTATTAACACCTTCCTTTTTAGGAATGAGAACCAGAAAAGTAGCATTTACGGCTCGAAGCATCTATTTACTATGAAGAGACTCCTGAACAACCTCCAACAAATCCAGATTCACAATATCCCAAAAATCCTAGAAAAATTCAACTAGGAAACCATCAGGGCCCGAAGCTTTCCCCTTATTCCTCCTCCACTTCAGGTAGAGCAATCAGATGAGTAAGAATCATTTAGAGCATTAGAGATCAAAGAAGGAATGCAAGCAAGGACCATATTCTCATCAGCTTCAGTTGGAGGTGAATCCTCAGTAAATAGAGCAGAGTAAAACTAACAAGCCTCTCTAGACAAAGCCTGTTGCGAAGAAATTGAAAGACCCTCATAATTAACAAGAGAAGAGATATAACACTTATTCTGGCGAGCTTGCACAAAATGATGGAAGAAAGTAGTATTCTTGTCACCCTCAAGAAGCGAGTCAATCTGAGCCTTTTGTTTCCAAAAAATATCCCCACGAACCTCCCACTCCTCTACCAATTTCAGAGCTTGGAATTCAGCATGTCCAAGAGCCTCTGAAAATCCCAAATCCCAAATTTGGTGAGTAATAATAGCAAGACGATCCTACGCTTCCCTTTTCTTAGCCCGAAGATTTCCAAAACATTACCTATTCCATCGCTTAAGATGATACTTGACATATTGCAACTTCTTAACAAAAGAATACATAGCTATACCATACGTAGGGGCTCCATCCCACCACCACTGAGCAACAAGATCATACAAGGAAGAATCTCAAAGCCACATAAGTTGAAATTTAAAGGGAGGATTCTTTGGAATAGGAAAAAAGGAAGCAAAAAACTTAATTGGCCAATGATCAGAGCCACACCAGTGAAGAATCTCAGAGCAAGTGACTAAGTTTCTGCCCACCCAAAAACTAGAAAGAAGAAATCTATCCAACCGCTCAGATATCGCTTCCAGCCCACTTCGTCTATTATCCCAAGTGAATATTCCATTAGAGGGTTTCACATCAACAAGAGCAAGAGAATCCACATTTTCCCGAAAAGATCAGAAGCAGGACCAAGCCTATGCAGCCCCCTCTCTTCTCCTCCAAACACAACACAAAATTGAAATCACCAGCTAAGATCCAAGGATGATAAGGTGCACAAGACCTAACATACCTGATATAGGCCCAAAGCTGGATTTTACCACAAATATCAATCAGAGCATAAACATTAGTGACCAAAATAGTCTCACCAGATTCCAAAACAAAAGCCACCACAAAAATAGAGAATGGCTAGAAATCCACCAGCGAGGAACAACCTTATGTGGATCCCATAAAAGAGCCAGACCTCCAGAGTTTCCCCAAGAATGAATACACTGACACTGACCAGAACACCAAATACGAGTAGCATACTAAAGCATGAAGTCCACTCAAAGCTTAGTCTCCTGAACGCAAAAGATATCTAGAGAATGAACCATAATCAAATCTTGAATAGCCTTTTGACGAGAGGTGATATTCAACCCCCTTGCATTCCATGAAAGAATAATCATGAGGAAGGTTGAGAGAAGTGGGCATCAATGATCTTAACAGACCCAGATTCCACCAGCAAATCCCCAGTAGATTTAATCTTGTCCACATCCTTCTTATGACAAACTTTAGAGTAATTTTCAAAATGACCCTTCTTGAGAGGGCGTTGCTGCACCCCTAGAAATGGAGACAATCCCCGTCCTTTACCTAAAGTCAACACCTCCTTAGCTAAATCCGCTAATATAATATCATCCTGCAAACCTGCAGAGGCACCAGGAAGTCCAAAATTCTCTTGCTCCAAAGCCGAAGAATTATCCTTAACAACAATTGCTTGCTCCAGCCCTGTATCAATACCAGTGGGCCTAAAAGAAATCTCAATAGGAATCCCCTCCTCCAAGGCCCGATTATCCAAGACCTCAAAATGGTTGAACCCCTGATCACTCTGCCTATCCTTATAGGCCAGCTTCTAATCCCTCCCTTTAGCCCGTGGCTTAACAGGAATAAAACCATCCTTATCGGGCACACCCTTAGCCATAGGAGCCTTGCCTTTATCCCCCTTCTCCACCGAAGGCCTTGATGAAGGAGAAGAAGAAACCCTAGCCACTTTGGGTGCCTGAGGACATTGGCGCTGAAGGTGTCCATACTCATGAAAAAACCGACATCGAAAAGGAAGGGACTCATAATTTAACTGTTGAACCCACGAGACAGAGCCAAGACAAATTTCCAAAGAATCCGACAAAGGATTATTTAAGTCAATTTCAACACAAATAAAAGCATAAGAGAATACCTTTTTATCCAAAGTATTCTAAGTAATGGCAGCCGACTTCCCCAACAAAGAAACAATCTGGTGCAAAATATCCTCCCTCCAAAACTGTAATGGCAGCCATGGCAGATGAACCTAGACAAGAATCCGTGAAGGCAGATCCTCTGCCGCATTAAATCCTCCATGCCAGGGCTTCATGAACAAGCCAACATGATTGTAAAAATATGACCCTCCCTCAAAAACTCAATTATGATTAGAAATGCAAGAAAAAACCACCATGAAATAGCCATTCACAACCACCAAAATATCAAAATCACCTTTAACCTGCCAGGACTGACAAATCCAGGACTCTAAAGCCGAGAGAGGGACACGAATACCTAGGAACTTACAAATTAGAACATGTTGTCTCCAATAAGAAATGTCCTCTTGTATCGATTCAGGAGAAATAACCAAGACTGGACGATCATGACTCCACGACAAACAACCATTTACTTTCTTAAGCTTAGAGCTCTCACCCACTAAACCTTGGGACAACTTCACACCAACAAGAATGTCCGCAGAAAAACCATGAGACAACTTCACACCAGCAAGCACCAAGCTTTGGGAAGCGCTTGCCATTCCACCACACCAAACACCCAACACTATTTTCACCCAACACTAAACCCCACACGCTGCCCTGACACCATTTCCACCCAACCCCAAACCCCTCCCCGCACACTTCTCCAGCACCGCTTCCTCCCAACGCCAACCCCACACATTGCAACTAACTCCTGCTAAACAAAGACAAAGAGGTAGCCGTGGCCTGTTATAGGCTGTGGGCACCCATCGCCACCAACAAACACGTTATCTCCATCCACTATGAAGAAATAGATGAGATATGAAGAAAGCGATGATTAAATATGAAGAAAGTAATGATATGTCCTTGCCATGTGGAGGTAATGATGAAGGATTGAATGATGAGATGATGATGCCCCTTCGAGAGGTAAGTGACACAAAAAAGTGGCACGGGTGAGTTCTTGAAAGGAGAATGATTAGAAGAATAATAATCATGCAATAGTTTGACATAGTTGTTAATTCTTTAGGGTATCATCCATATAGTTTCTTCAACATACACTAGAAAACAATGAAGATCATTTCTCTACAAGAAATGGTGAATGATTTGGGCATAATTCTCTGCAAGCCACAAATTTGTATATTGGTTCAACATCTTCTATCTCATGCTATTTTTTTTCTCTTAGATTTGTGTTGTGTCAAAAAATACAAAAAAATTTGTGTCAAAAACTAGAAGAAAATATGTGCCACGTAGAGCTACAAGAAGATTTTTGCCACGTAAAACTAAACATCGAATACTGAAAGGAGTTATTTATGTTCGAGCAAGTTTTCGCAATACCATTGTTATTGTTACAGATACACAGGGGCAAGCGGTTTCTTGGTCTTCTGCCGGTGCTTGTGGATTTAAAGGTACAAAAAGACGTTCACCATTTGTTGCTTAGACTGTAGCAGCAAATGTTGTTCATACCTTAGTAAATCAAGGTTTTCTGAAAGAAGCAGAAGTTATGATAAGTGGCCCTGGTCCGGGGAGAGAAACAGCATTACGAGCCATTGCTAAAAGTGGCATACAATTAACTTATGTACGTGATGTAACTCCTATGCCACATAACGGATGTAGACCTCCCAAAAGGAGACGTGTGTAAGAATTGAATAAATTGAAAGAGAAAGAAATGATTCAATTATTTATTTAAATAATATTAAGAACCAGAATAAAATAGCACTCAATTAAGATACCAGAATTGAAGTGCGTGGAATTCAGAACAGAGAATAAGCGTTTTAATTATGGTCATTTCACTCTATCTCCTCTTCACAAAGGTCAAGCTAATACAATAGGCAGCGCAATAAGAAGAGTTTTACTCGGAGAAGTAGAAGGAACATGTATCACACGTGCTCAATTTCAAAATATATCAAACGAATATTCCGTGATAATAGGTATTGAAGAATCAATACATGAAATTTTGATGAATCTGAAAGAAATTGTACTTCGAAGTGATGCGTACGGAATTCGAGAAGGATGTATCCATGTTGTCGGACCAAAAAAAGTAACCGCTCAAGATATAATGTTACCACCTTTTGTGAGAATAATTGATACTACACAACATATAGCTAACATAAATAAATCAATTACCTTAGATATATCATTACAAATTGAAAAAGGTCGCGGATATATTATCCAAAATCCAAATAATTACAATTCTAAGGATGGAATTTTTACACTTACAAAACACCAAGATGTGTTGCACATGAATACTTTTGGAAAAATTGATTTGATCACATCTAGGAAAGCATCAAGTATAATAGCTCTCCACACAAGAAAGTTACATATGCATTTCTTGGCTACAACACAAGATTATGGACATGCATGTTCATCCAAAGAGTTTGCTAGACTAGCTTCTACAATAAATTTGTTGACTCTTTCCATTGCATTGTTATCTTGAGTGTGAACTTGCACATTGCTACACATGCATCCAGTTAGTACATCTAGTTCAACACCATACAAATCCAACATGTGGCCACACCTAGCACCACATAATCAAGTCATTCTATTGGCAACATGAAAATACAATACTTGGAACCGCTCTATTCTACCATCCAATTGGCACCATATGAGTTTGACACTTGTCACTCATATATCCACATGTAAGTGTATCATGTGTGCAAGACATTTATAAGACTTTTTTGTAGGCCTAGTTGATGACTATTGTATAAATACATCTATTGCAAATAAATTAGGCAGAGAGAGAACCATAACTTACATTATAGAGTATGGTCTATTACAACCTTGCATAATGCTAGTTATTGTGGGTTATACTCCCCCACATTCAAGGCAAATCAGATAGACATACAATACTATGAATTCTATATCATATATTTTATTCCTTTAATTAGTAAAGGACATTTTGGCTCTCACAATTATCATAACTTAGCAACTTCATTGCCATGACACTATAAGAAAACTTGTGCATCAAAATCTTATTATTGAAAATATATCGATCTCCATTAGCTTAAATCTATAAAATGTACAATTGTCCTCCAATTCCAAGCCATAATTAAATACAAAATTATTTAAATATATTTTTCCATAAACAAATTTATTTGAGATACACCCACTTAGGAATGCTCAACATTCTTTGAACTCATCTCAATTATGTTTGTACTTGACAATTAAAACCTTATAAAATTTGTTTAACAAACTTCTTAGGTTAGATTGTGGATTGAATTTGATGATGTTCTTTAACCCCTTTGATTCAAAGAGAGGGGTATTGTGAATGATAATTTAAGAGTCAAGGTTCATTTATAAAGCACAAATGAAGGAGAAGACCAAAAAAAATAATCTTGCTAAATTAAAAAAAAAGGTGTTTAGTCATATGCCATTAAGTTATAAGTTACTAACATTACATTTCTAGTTAATAATGAATTGGTAGTATAACCTCACTTACTAGTGTTATAAAGTATTGTATAGCATATTTCACTATGATAAATGTGTGTTTACTATCATGAGTGGTATTAATTCCCTTTCAATTGTTACCATGCATTTCTTCAAACCAATAGATGGTCATTATGATAAACTAATATACATAGACATATCACTATTTCCACATTTAATTTTAAATAATAAACATAAAATTAAATAAGCAATAATATTTATATTTAGAAACAAGACATCAATCTAACCAAACAAATAGAAATCACATAGGTAGACATAGAAAAGTAAATATACTTTACTATGAACTAATATAAATATTTAATTGAGTGATAAATTAAGAATATAATTAAATTTAAATTAATTAAGATTTGAGATAATAAATGTAAAAGTCAAATAGATTTAGTTTTTTTTTATCGATTTTGTATTTTGATGATAAATGTTTTGTTGTCATTGGTGATTGAATTAAAATTAAAAAATTGAGACTAGATTTGTATTGTGTAAATTATGATAAATTTATTTTGTAGATTTGGATTATTTTGAGATTATTTTATATTAGTAGTTTAGTTTAGAGACATTTTGTTTTTATGTAGTCTAGTCTTTAGTTGATGTGATATTTAAAATTTTCTTGTCTTTGCTTATACTTATGTTTGAAACATGGATGTTGAAAAACTCTATAGAGTTTGTTATTTATAAAGGGAAGGTGTACACACTCTTAGATAACATGTCAAACCTCTTTTTTTATGAAACATTTTGGAAGACATGCTGAACAAATGATACAAGTGCCTATGATGTTGATACTACTAAAATGCATTGATGCAATGTTGATGCAAATACTCTAAGACAATGCTTTGCAAATGAGCTATTCTAATTCTATCTGATGGTTACTAATAATCTAAGATTGTCTATAAATACAAGTTTGTAGAAGCTAATTTGAGGTATTTTGACATACATGATTAGTCTTAAATGGGAAAACGAAATTTTAAAATAAAAGACACACTGACAACATTATTCAATCCAAAAGATAAGAACACGCGTCTTCCCTTATTTAATAAGACAAGAATCATAAAACATTTAAACTCGTCCTAGTTATAACAAAAATACAATGATTATAAATAATAAATACAATGTCAAAATCAATTTATACCTAAACAAAACAAACCAAACACTGCAACTATACATTTTTTTCCATTTCATATAACCTAGAAGATGCAATAAAAAATATCAAGAGACCTTCCCTGGGTACTCTTACTTTGTTCAATATAAAAAGAAAAGAAGAGACCTTACTTGGAAGACCCAACGAAGCTGAGTAGTTGTTTGCCTTTAGCCTTTTATTTTTTTCATTATTATAGGGCACAACAACTTCAACATCAATGGGATTATTTAATTGGGGTGGTCAATTCATGGACATCATGAATACAAACATAAAGCTGATTAATAATAGTTTCTACTGGCCAACATGGCCCCATCATGGTACCAAGAGCCAGTGTTGTTTCCAACACTCCACTGTTAAGATTGTTAATGTTTTAAAACATTCTTTTGAATCGAGGACATGTGACCTAAACATGACCTCACATTGCATGAGACCATGTCACATGGGCAATGTGCCAACCATTTAAAAAACACTAGGAAGTCACTAGATTAAGACTAGTCAATATAATCCCCCACATTATCCTCTGCCTTGAGCATCTCAATGCAAAAATGCCTTAGTCTTTAAGGCCAGCCAATTTGATTTGATTCACATGCAGATGTCATCATTGACCAGTGTAGGAGCAAAAGACGGGAGGAACAAACAAGGAAATATCTATCAAGACCATAGGACAACAGTATAAAAGTGGGTGTCTCAAATTATATATGGGGTGGGTTACAAGGGATATATGTTTTTTTAATATTTTAATGATTCATAACCGTTATGGGTTGGGTTACAAAGGATATATGTATATATTTAGACTTTTATTATTCATAACAGTTAGTGTATATTATAGTTGAGTTGCTATTATTTTGTTAAATTTAGAGTTTAGGATGTTTAGTTGTTTTTTTTAATTTTGAAAATTGTTATTTTAGTAGTTTTTATTATAATCTTGTTTATTTTTAGAAAATTTTAGATATTAATAAAGATTTGGGAAGAAAGTTTTTGGGTGTAGTTTATAATATTTAAAAAAATTAAGAGGGTCTTTTAAAAAATGGAGGGTATCTTTCAGGAAGAGGTGATACATTTTCAGTATATTAAAAATATATATAAAATAAATTGAATTACATAGATATTGGTATTTCTATTTTTATATAGTGGATTGTAATGATATGAAAGAACATTCATTCAAATAAGAGGCCAGTCCTTCGACCAAACTGTTATATGAAGGAGCATACATTTAAATTAGAAGTCATCCTTGTGATATGAGGGAGCATACATTCAAATCAGCAGTCGTCTTTCGACTAAGCTGTTCTATGAGGGAGCATACATTCAAATCAGAATTTGTCCTTCGACTAAGCTGTTATATAAGGGAGCATAGGGGAGAGGACCAAGTAGTTGAGCACCCTAGCTTCATGCTTCTCAAAATCTTATGTGGGAATTTCAAATCACTCCCAAGTTTTTACAGCAGCTTACTTGACAAGTCCCCTACTTATAACTAAGGTATTAGTGCCACATCGTCAAATATGATGCCACATCAACATGTTTTTTGTCAAGGTGTCCAAAAAGGCCCCCAAAAACAAGTGAGACTGATAATTGTGCACTAAGTCATGTTTTATGGGTGTGCTGGTGTGGCATTGCATGATTTGTTGCTTTTTAGATCTAAGGAATACATTTCATTCAATTATGGGTAATCATCATCAACACTAACAACTTTAAAGTCACAACTATTGGTCCAGTATTGTTAAAAATATTGAGCATTAAATCAACAAATGGTACTGGGTCGTCTCCCCTACATTCAAATCAGTAGTGGTCTTTCAGCCAAGCTGTTATATGAGGGATCATACATTCAAATCAGATTTCATCCTTTGACTAAGCTGTTATATGAGGGAGCTTACAATCAAATCAGCGGTCGTCTTTCAGCTAAGCTGTTATATGAGAGAGCATACATTCAAATCAAAAGTCGTCCTTTGACTAAGCTGTTACATGAGGGAACAACATTAAAATCAGAAGTTTTCGTTCCACTAAGCTAATGAGTAGGAGATCCAGTCCATCAAAGACACCCAAGAGTCAACCCTAACCCAATCACACGTTCAAAAAATTTAAACCTTAATAAATAACATACATATAAAATATCAGCCATGTATTGTGGAGGAGTTCCTCCCAAGACTTTTGTTATGACATGTTGTTCTGCTATATGTCATGCTATTCTGCTCAGTTCAGCTGACAGTTTCATTGTAATTTTTATGTTCTTGTATTTTTTTTAAAGTTAATAAATGTTTTCTTTCCAATAAAAAAAAACATAATAATCAGATAAATATTGATACAACTACTCATATTCAAAAAAATAAAATTGAATGGCAATTTACTGTCAAAAATATGGTTTTGTAATCTGTGCTACCCTGCTGTTTTGTTTATCAGCCAATGTCTGCAAATTAATTTGGTATTCAACTTTTCATCCAATAAAGAAAAAGCTTAAACAAAACAGATCTCCCGACAAGCAATAATTTGTTCTCACCTAAAGAACAGAATTGGGTGTTACCTGAGCATGTGCCTGTCATAAAACCCTGTTGGCTCTTCTTGTCTTTGCCTAAAGCTAGGCTTTTGAAAAGCTTGGAAGTCATCGTTATATATATAAAAGAATCTCAGGTTTTACTTTCTCATTGGAGTACACATATTATATTTCACAACTTCACTTGTTCCCATGACGGTGAGGAAGACTAGGACTGTAATAATGGGGAGCTTAAATGTGCTCACGTCTGATTGACTTTTAATTTGGTGGTTATTGACTTTAGGAGTGCAGGAAAAGCCAAATGTAGGTGATATTATTCTATACTAAAAGGTGGGTTGGTTGGGATGCTGGGTGTTTTAGCTGGATCACTTTAGGTGGGTACACAAGCCATGCCACAAGCATGCAGACTTTAAGCACATGGAAACTCAGAAATCCCACAAAAGTAGGCTGGTATTGTGAAAGTTGAGTAAATGTATGTTGATTTTGAGACATTACAGAATCTCATGAAGCTTGCAAGTCCTCCCTCCATGTGATGGATGGGATCAAAAGGTCATGGATTTCAAAGAAATGACACATAGAAGACAAAGAAGCAAAGTTGTTTAGTACACAACATCCCCAGGGAGATATGCTCCAAAAACAAGATGATAAGAAAATGAAGCATGGTGGTTGTTCTTATCATCAACATTTTGGTTAGCTTTTCATCATCATTTGATTAAGAAAACATTGCAATTCAAAACCCACCTTTGAAAATTGTGTCTTTTTAAATTTTATGTCAAGTACAAAGCAAGTTATGTGATTAAAAAAGGGGATGGAATCCACATCCCAAAGCTTGCATGAGGAACAGGAAGTTATCATCAATTGTAGGCCAGGTCCCTTGTCTTTGCACTTCTGGGCACCGTACTCTGCTTTTGGCACGCTTGAATCGTACATAGTTTCTTACAAACCCCACATTTTCCTTCCAACAACAGTACCTTACTGGTTCCTTTACTTAAAGCCTTCCTCTGTTTTTTAATTGGGATAAAGTTCAAATATTAATAAAAAGGAAGGATTACAGAGCAGATGAAGCTAGTTGTTGAGTGTGGGCACATACTAATGGTGTCAATTCATATCAGTGCATGAAAGCAGAGAGAAATCAGACATATACATGGAATAGACTGTTGTTTGTGACTTTTGATGTATGTTTTAATTATGTGTTTGTTGAATAGAAAGTGTATAAGGACGTATTTCACAATCACTCAAGGACATTTTATAGGAAAGTGTGAAAGAATCTAAAGGAGTGTTATTACTAAAATATTGTATATCATCATGATAGGTAGAAAAACCTATGGGATCCACTGAGAAAAGGACACTGAAAGGAGACGAATGAGAATCACAAGGAATACATGATCTAGGACCAACAATAAAGTAATCTTTAGAAGTACATCTAAAGCATGAAAGAGTGTATGATATGACGTAAACCATTATTTGGCTCTTTCAATTCAATCAAAGTATCTAAGTGATCTTGAGTCATATACATAAACCATTATGAAGATAAATGTATCTAATATGTGTTAAGTCGGCTCACAATAGTTAGTAAAAGAGGCACGAGTTTTGTCATTTAAATTTTGGGGGTCAATCCCAAACCACTTAAGATCGATCATGAGTCACTTGCTATTTACCTAGGAGTTAGTTTTGAGACAACGATCAAATGTGGGGACATGGATGCACATGTAGACTAATCAATGATGCATAAATGATGAATACATAAAAAATAGAATGAGATTAGATGTAAATGAATGTGAAATATATAGGGGTAAGTATTAGGTCACAAGCCAAACTTAACACAAGAATGTCACTTATCGATATATATAATTGTATTAAGCCATCCATTAAAATAGATACAAAATTAAATGGGAATACATGGACATGCCAACTTTATCATTAAAGTAAGAAAACAACTTCAATTCAAAAACTCTAAAGAGAATTCTTTGGTGATTCTTGATTATGATAAGTATTCTTTGGTAATTCTTGATTATGATAAGTCAAGTAAACAAAGGACCGACATTAATAAAGTAGATACACCACTCAATATTTAAAAATTCATATTTCCACTTTGTATTGATAACTTTTATGACAAGTGTAAGGGGAAGATCCAATACACACTTCAAAAGAAAAAGTGATTCACTTTTTATTTTTTGTCGAATTAATAATTTGACGACTTACTTTTCAATAAGACAATATTTTTATTATTTTGAATGACTATTTCCATCTTTTTAACTATATATTATTTGAATTTAATTTTAGACATGATTCCATCCCACTTTTTCTTTTTTAAAAACTTATCATATGCTTTTTAGTTTTGAATTTAATATAGCCATCACTTTTAACATGATGACAAGGTGAAGTGATAAAGTGCCTTGTAAATATTGCATTATAAAAAGGAAGTTGCAGGTCTTCTCTAAACTTTACCCAAACTGATTTGGACCCAATGGGCTCTTTTTCAATGGATTTATAAATAGTTCATTTGTTTATTTATAAATGTAGTAGGACCACTAGATCATGGGATGCAGGATATTACAAAGACTTAAAATTCAAACTGGTTGGAATGCCAACCAAGCTTAGTTGTAGTCACTTTTTGGTATAAAAAAGCAAGATAAAATTAGTATAGTCAAATCCACAGACACATTAATTGCTAATGTAAAGTCAAACAACAAAGCCCAAGGTGACCCTACTCTATCACACGTTTTTTATAAGACATTCTTTTACATCGAGGTCACATGACATAAGCACATGGGACCCACCCCTAAGCTCAAAGGCCAAAAAATTGAATATTGGTCTTAGGGAATCTTGGTCAAAGAATTCTTGTGGGTCATCTTGCCTTTGAAGATACCAAGGGGGAAAGGTCCCACTAACTATACTGCTATATTTGACTCTTAAGGCACATTCCGACCGTTGTAGGACAAACAAAACTAACCCTGGTCATAAGACAACTCAAAAAGACTCATGAATGCTACAAGGTTCTTGTATTGTTTGAAAGACACACTTTAAATATTAAATAAAAGAAAAGGCCACCCACAAAAGGTTGATAGAACATCCACCAAACGTATGTGAGAAATATAAGGACTCTAATATGGTATAAAAAATGTTCTCTACCTAATTTTTTTAATCATTTATTAATAGTTTAAGAATTGAGAATGATAAAATATGGTAAAATTAATGTTTTGAACTTTAAATAATAAACTTAAGTATTTAGTTATTCGTTTGATGCGAAATTTTATTTTGTCTAGTGATTTAAGACAATTTGATAATGTTGTGGAAATTTAAGGGTTGTTAGATGAATGCATTAGAATATCAATGTGCAACAATTTTTGGATTTAATTGTGTAATATTCTTTATTATCAACGTTTTGGATCATATTTTCCATGGTCCATCATTAGGATGAGATTGAGCTAGAGAAAAGAATGGAGAAAATTAGTAGCAGACCCAAAGAGTTAAATAGATATGGGGAGCGGGTAGTTGACTACTAAGGAAATAGACCAACCTAGCCAACTAACCCTAAGGAAAAGGACAGAGATAGAAAAGGAAAGAAAATTGACAATAGAAGACCTCGAAAGAGAAAAAAACTAATAGAGAGAAATAAAAAAGGAAGAGTATATATTCAAAACTTATTCCTTTCCTCATTTTTTGTTACTCTTTATTAGGTTTTTTAAATTTTTGGGTTCTTCTATTGTCAATTATCTTTCCTTTTCCTTAGGGCTAGTTTGCTAAGTTGGTCTCTCTTCCTTAGTGGTCAACTGCCCCCTCCCCATATCTATTTAACTCTCCAAATTTGCTATTAATTTTTTCCATTCTCTAGCTCAGTCTCATCTAGATGATGGATCATGGAGTATGATTTGAACATTGGTGATAAAAAATTACACAATTAAATCCATAAATTATTGCACATTGATATCATGGACCGTGGAAGATTCATACTATTAATGTATTAGAATATGTAAAACTTTTATTTTTCTTTTAAGATCATTTATGTGAATATTAAAATAATCTTGCAAGTATGGATTTGAAAACCAACGTTGCAAATCTAATCTATGCTAATTTTTAAATGTACACTTTTATCTTTCCTTGAACATAAAAACTCAATTTGTCTGCTCATGAGTTTATGCATAAGAAGGATAGGTCCTCCTTTGTGTTAAACCCTAGTGAGGATACAAATTCAACAACTTTGAACAAGACCAACGACATCAGGTAGTTGTGTAATATTTCCTAGAATGTTGATGCAAAGAAATATCATTAGATTATTATTTTTAAGTTCTATGATATGTGTTAAAAGGTTTTCATTCTAAGTATTTGCTAGATGTTCTAAATGAATTAGGGTTTGGCCTTTTATACAAATTCCTCGGTGTCAAATGAAACATTTTGTGAATCAAGTCATCTTAACAACTAGGTGAAGGGAAAATAAACATACCCAATTTTGAATTTGACTTTTAGAATAAAGGGCATCATTTGTGCAAATGTAGAAGCGACCTAGATCACTTTTGTAATTGAAGATCTAACTTAGGACAAGAAATGGATAAACTAATAATTAAGTTTGTACCTTTGGAATGAGTGCAACATGGGAATAGATAAGTCTTTGTTATGTTCCAATTAGCTAAAATCATGCTACTTGCATCCTTGTCATTGCATGAAATGATAAACTAGCCAAAGCGAGTTAAAATAAAAGAGAAAATTGCAAGATATGCAATTTTCACCATCACATTTTTCCCCCAATTTGAATTGCATGTATGTAAAAGAAAATCATACACAACCAACATGAAAGAAAATATTTAGGCACTCATAAAAGGATACAAACATGAAAGTAGATACCATTTTGATATATGTTCATTTTTTATGATTTTCCCACCTAAAAACCTATAAGAACAAAATAAAAAGTTCCAAATATGTAGCATCCATAAAGCATTCATGATAAGCATAAACACAACTACTAACTATCTACTTTTTTTTTAATGTTATTATCTATCTGTGATAGGGCGAAAATGAGTGTTAGAATACGAACATCAAACAAAGATAGCAAATAACAACTAAAAACACCCTACACTTTAAGATTAGCCTAATGATTAACCTAGGAAAGCAAAATGGAAGATTTCACCTTGTTATGTTGTCAATTGGTTGGCCCTTCGATCTTCGATGTTGTATGCTCCTTGGATGGCAAAAGATGCAAATGTGGATTGTAAGATGGATGAAAAATGGATGAAAGTGGATGAAAGTATGAAAAATGGCTAAGTATGACTCAAGGAATTTTTTTGCAAGAGTTTGACTAGCATGAATGATCTCTCCCAAAATGAAAGAAAAGAGGGGGTATTTATAAAGAATTTTGGACTCTCTAGGGAAATGGACGGTCAAGATTGAGCCACCAAGATCAAGATGTAGGGCTAAGGTGAGTTGAGATCTTACAAGCCCTCACATCTTGACATGTGGCATGTGAAGTGGCTTGTAAGGGATGATGTGTACATGAGGTGGAATGAGAGTACATGACATGGAGGTAGTACATAGTACCTTGGGATTGGGACAAGATCTCTTCATAAAGGAGGTCCTTGTCCCCATGTGCGTGAGAGGACATGTGAGGAATTAAAAATTTCTCAAATATCCACATGAGAATGAGAGAGGGAATTTAAAATTCATTGAAATGCATTGGGGGATTAAATGTGAATTAAAAATTCACATGGGGAAAGGGGTGCCTTCTCCAAAAGGAGAAAACATTTAATGAAGTTGACTTATGACACATTCCATAAATGACATGGAGACCTAATTAAGTGATTAAGGTTGTGCAAGTACCTGATTAGACAAATTAATGGTAGATTAGAGGCAAGTGGGAGATTATGGAGGATGTGACATGTGACTTGATGTGACAAGTCAAAGATCACATGGGGAAGAGAAAAAAGAATTTAATATTCCTTGGAAGGATAAAATTAATTAAAAATTCTTTGAGAAGTTGATTAAGCTTGTTAATAAAGGATTATAGGAGGATTAGGTGGCTAAGAAAGATTAGAGGCCAACTTGCAAAAGTTGGAGGATGTGACACATCCTAATCAAGGATTAGGCATGTGCACATCCCTAATGATGAGATTAGGAGAATAATTAGGATTAAGAAAGGGATGTGACATGTGAGGAATTAAATAAATGTTATATTTATATTTAATTAAAGAAAGGGATGTGACATGTGAGGGATGTGACATGTGACATGTGAGGAATTATATTTATTTAATTCATTTGATGAAAAGGGGAAGGTATTTAATTATTTAACTAGATACCTTAGGGATTAGAAGAACTTTAGAGGTATTAATTAAATAATAGTGATATTACTTAATTAATGCGAATAAGGGGATGCTTAGATGAAAGGGGATAAATTTGGATAAATTAAGTGTCCAAATTTAGGTGTCTACACTATCAACAACCAAATACTACAATCAACTATTAAGGTGGTATCACACTCCACAAATAGATATTGAATATGCATGTAATAGTGATCTAGATCCTAGGTAGCTTATGTGACAATGCTCTAGGAAAGGTCCTAGATGTGTTGTAAGAGTGCATACGTAATATGGAGATAAAGCATTAGCAAAAAGAATACTGAAATTAGAACATGTTATTTTATTGATTTACATATTTTTACATAACATCTTGTTATGGAAATGTGTGGTTGTGTATTTATAATATCTAGATGTTAAAATATCTCCCTATTTGTTATGTTGTAGATGCACATACATAGTTTACATGTTGGTGAAGATGAAGGTTGTTATGGAAGTTGAATGAACTAGTCTTCCATGAATGACACTTCATCTTTTGATACTTAAAATTTTGGTTGCATAAGTGGTATTCCATGAAATGGCTCAAAAAATGCGTGGCTTGTTGCATGGTGCTTTGTGTTATTTTTGGCATTCCACAATAAGTCCCAACTTATGCACCTTGCATGAGAATGCAAGTGTGACCTTGAATGCAAATCGAGTTGTCAATATTGTTGTGTGGTAAGATCCCTTCCTTGGCACTATATGAATGGTGCATGATGCAAAGTGTTGCACATAAGTTGAATAATTTAGGAAAAGTGTGGCATGGTTCTAAGAACTATGTAGGTTGTACATGAGGCAAGCAGATGTGTGTGTGGTGCATGGAGCTACATGGAGTTGCACACTATAGTTCCAATTTTTGATAGTGTACATGTTTGTGTGGGAGTACATGGAAAAATCTCATTAACTAGGGATTTAGCTTAATATATATTTTACAACCTCTCCTAGAGAGATTTTGAGGTGGATTCTTCACAAATATTTAGTGATGTTAAATCCACCACACAGAGCTTAATAAGGCTTCTTACTTGACAATCCAACACAACCCATCATTCATCCTTCAGTAAAGAAAGTTTGGGAATAGATCCTACAACCCATATATATTGATCCAAGAACAAATTATCTACCTTGAGCTTCCATATCTAGAAGTTATTTTCATTAAATCTCTCCATCTCCATTCTAGAAATGCTTTATTTTTTCTTCAAAGAAGATCTCCTTTGTCAAAAAACTCCTTTCCTACCACATAGGACCCAAGTTTCTTAGACTTTGTTATCAAATGAAAGGAAGCTAAAGTATATTAAATTGGCAAAAGGATTGTTCTTATTGATATTCAATTTTTAGATGAATTTTGGAAAAAAAGATCGCATGTCAAAATAAATCAACTTACATTAGTTAATGCTATAAATAATCCAAGGAACTTTATAAGAGAAATAAAAAGCCACATAAACTGGATAAACATAAACTGTTACATCTCATGTGTTATTATCTATTTACTATTACCTAGTTTGGTAAATTGCTTCAATAAATGTGAATGTGTTTTGTTTATGAATTCTAATGGAAATATGTTGAATAAATGTTTGATTTAATTAAATGCTTTATGATTCAGTATATGAAATGTATAATGTGATTATGACATGTGTGTGAGGTATATGATGCATTGATTCGGCTAACTATTGTTATGGTGAACTAAGTTGAATGCAGGAACAGGATCAAGCCTTAGAAAGAGAGGGGAAGTATCACACATGCAAAGAACTTGGTTTGGTAACTTTTAAATTCGGCCTTACTGATCTTTCACACACGCACACCCTAGTTGGTTC
>VDFB02009019.1:0-126955 GCA_007258455.2 Sequoia sempervirens | reverse complement strand
AGTGTTTGAGTAAGTGTTGCAAAGTGGTGATTGATTCCGGTACCACATATAACTTGGTCTCTGTAGAAATGGTTCAAAAGCTTAAGTTGAAAAGAATCCCTCATACAACTCCTTATACTGCTTTTTAGCTTAATAAAGATCAACAAGTAGTTGTAAATGAACAAAGTTGGGTTGATTTTCATATAGCGATATATAAAGATAAATTTTTGTGTGATATTATAACAATAGATGTGTGCCATTTGCTTTTGGGGAGGCCTTGACGGTATGATAGGAAGACCATTCATGATCGGAGAAAGAATACTTATGCTATTGAGAAGGATGGGGTTTCTTACTGCACCCTCACACCCTTGAAGGATAAAAATCTAGATTCTCAAGTTGCACAATGAGATAGCAGCATTGAGGCAAGAGATGAGAAGATTGGATGCAGAGTTCAGTAATTTTTATGCAGAGTCCATGATGAAGATGGAAAAAATGAATAAGCAGATGACAAGTTGGCATTTGGTGGTGAAAAAGAAGGTGGTATGGCCTATTAAGAAGATAGCAAAAAGAAGGAAAAGACAAATGAAGATAAAAGAAGAAGTGTTTGAAGATGAAAAAGAAGAGTTTATGGAGGAAGACATTACAACTCTTCCCAAGCATGAAGATGATGATGTGGCAATGATGAAGAACCTGATCTCAGAGGAAGAAGACCTTGAGTTGGTGTCAAGATTAGATGAAGAAATGATCAAGGAAGAGTTGATCTTGGAAAAATACAAAGAGTTGAAGAAAGATGGAGGTATTGTGATAGAAGTAATGTATTATTTCTTTGTTATGCTAATATTTTGGATAGGAAACCATTTGAAGGTTAAAGTACAACAGTTTAGAGAAGGACAAATAGAGATTGAAACACTTCAGGGCAAGAAAGTGTAGATTCACAGATTCAAGATGAAATGGAAGCAAGTTGGCACAGACCAACTCACACCAAAAGTGAAGATGAAGTGGTAGGACATAAAAGACTACGAGGAGGAGAATCTAATGATTCAATCCAAGAGGACTTGGAATTCTTTTTGGTTGGAGAGAATGGTGCAAGTGCACCCAAGCAAGGATATGTCTCCAAACAAGGATATGCCTCCAAGATATGCCTTATATATTGTCATAAGTCCTAAATGGCCATATTAAAAAAAATTTAGGTCTTAGATAGGCATTTTGGTGTTTATTGAGCATTAAGTGTAAAAGTGCAAAATTTTACAAAATGTTGTCAAGACAATTTTGTAAAAATGCAAAATATGTAAAATCATGGAAAGCCAAGGGTCAGGTAGTTATAGAGTCAGTTTTAGGACTTGTTTGAGGTTTATAAAATCATTTTGAACCTTCACAAACTTCAAGGAAGGTTGGGAGTTAATGAATGAATAAGAAATTTAATGGAATCTTTAGATTTACTGTTAATATATTGCAAAATCTGAGTTTCAGGCCATTGTATGACCACATTTTGTGGAAATATCCTTTCCTCCTCCACTCAAGCTGAATGCACTATGAGTCTACTTTGCAATAAACTTGGTTTCATGTGATTTGATGGATTTTTAAGTGAGATATGGTAGTTTTTGTAAAAAACGGGTAAAACCCTAAAATAGGGTATACAGTGAGCAAATTAATTTGTGTTTCTCCTGTTTGCAACGGTGCAATCACCTAAAATTTGGTGAGATGAAAGATTAAAGTGTATACTAAAAGACCTCAAGACTGCAAAGCGTGGAAAGGTTGTTTTGTGCAGTTATCATAAAGCCCTAGGTTTGCAAATTAAGGTAAATGACTGCTAAACCGTGTTAAGTGATGTTTTAGGGATTTAATTGTGTTATGCGGGTCCTTTTTGGTTGACATTTTTTGGAAAAGGATGCTAGAAGGTATTTACACTCTTTCCCAAATAAGATTTGTTGAAACTAGGAGTAAATGAATGTATTGAATACACTATCCTGTGAATACAGAGTTAGGACAGTCAGGTTTCTTGGCTTCGAAGATGTAATATGCAATTCATTTGGGGTGACAGTGACTTAAATGATTGTATAGCATGTTGGAACCCTTTTTCATGTCAGGGTTTTATGGATTAGAAGTCCTTGCGTGTATTATGTTAATTGATCTTGTAATGCAACCTATCACAGACCTATCTTGGGGATCAAAAATGAAGGTTTATAATATATGTTGGTTGAAATATCATAAATCAAGCTTGGGGAATAGTCTAATCATATTGTGCAAACCTTTTTGTACTTGTTTGTGACAATATAAAAGATAAATGGGAGTGGTTTTGTGTAGTTGGTTGTTCGTGCAGTCTAGAAGGACCTAAATGTTGTTTGGGACAATCAACACTGTGAATACACATGTTAGAGATATTTGTGTTGGAATAAGCATTTGGGACAATCTTTTTTATGATATCGTTAAGGCCAAAGGCCATGAATCAATCCACTGCTTGAGATCATAAGTTGAATAATTTACTCTTATTCACTAATATTGGCCAACTATGGAAGAGAGTTTGAAATGATATTTAAAGGGTCGACTTTAGCTTGATAATGACAACAATCAAGTTTATGTTGATGGAAGCAAACCCTTTATGGAATCAAGGATTCCCAACTTCCACCTAATATTGACCATCATGTTATGAAAAATGAAATAAAACATCATGGACCGACCCTTCTTTGCATATGCTCGAATTCATATATTATTTAGGAATTGAATATATTTAAGTGACCATTGATTGCACTAAATAGGAAGGGAGCGATTAATATTATCCAAAAGGAGTAGCAATCATATACAGTAATGAAAAAATATTAAAGCCAACTATTATATGGAGTGATTGCCTTTAATCTTTTTTCATTACTCCATATAATCGCTACTCTTTTTGGATAATATTAATCATTCCCTTCCTATTCAATGCAATCAATGATCACTTGAATATATTCAATTCTTAAATAATATATGAATTCGAGAATATGCAAAGAAGGGTCGGCCAATGATGTTTTATTTCATTCTTCATCACATGTTGGTCAACACTAAGTGCAAGTTTTAAATCAATGATTCCATTAAGAGATTGCTACCATCAAACATAAACTTGATTGTTGCCATTACCTTCCTATTCTTTTTGTATAATCGCTACTCGCTACTCTTTTTGGATAATAATAATTGTTCCCTTCCTATTCAGTGCAATCAATGGTGCACTTAAATATATTCAATTCCTAAGTAATATATGAATTCAACCATATGCAAAGAAGGGTCGGCCCATGATGTTTTATTTCATTTTTCATCACATGTTGGTCAACATTAGGTGCAAGTTTTGAATCCATGATTCCATAAAGAGTTTGCTAAACATAAACTTGATTACTGCCATTACCAAGCTAAAGTCGGCCCTTAAAATATCATTTCAATTTTTCTTCCATAGTTGGCCAACATTAGTGAATAAGAGTAGATTATTCAACTTATGATCTCAAGGAGTGGATCGATTTGTGGCCTTTGGCCTTAATGATTTGCTTTAACCGTATCATGAATGGTAGCAATTTTGACAATACTTTTGCCATAAATGACAATCTCTTAACAATCTCATTAATACATCAAGGATTACAAACTTGGATAACTAATCCTTTTTGACATCAATGACATAAAAGATGAAAAATGGGAGCTACATTTTTTTATTCTAGAAATAGTAATTATATTATGGAACTTAAGTCAAGAACATTATCACAAGATACTCCTATAAAGATCTAGATCCAGACATGATAACAAGCTGATTCATTTGACACTTTTTTGGTAGTCAAATTGTTCACACACAACAATGACGTGACAAACATAATTAGATGTAATAAAAAGGAGAAAATGAATATTCTAAAGCCAACTATTATGATATATAAGAAGCACGTGATTCATCTGAAAAGAGCAAAAATTAATTGTTAATACGCAGTGATAAAGATTAATAATATGCAACCAGCAAGATTACAAAGGCCAACATTTCATAAAAGGTGCCAAAAAGTCAATAAAGATATATAATTAAAAGGAAAAAATTCTAAAGTGTTTAAAGGCAACGATTAGCATTTAGAAGTGACAAAAAGTCATAAGGTTATCTATTTTTGAAGAGATGTCTCCCTTCACGTAGAAGTATGAAGATATGAAAAAGCAAGGAATGTGAAGTTAGAGAAGCAAGCAATGAGAAAAAAGTCAATAAGAGCACAATCGAGCAGATCTAGATAAGAGATATGAAGAGTAAATTAGATCTGTACACTAAAATATATGGAGAGTGTTAATATTGTGAAGGGAGAAATATATGATGCATAGCATGGGGGAAGATTTGTAAGTGAAAGTAGGGCAAACCTTAAGGTAAAATTCTAAAGCAAAGTATTGCATTATTTGAGAGAATATTCGTGAAGGAAAGTTGTTGCATCATCATCAAGAAGACTTGTGAAGGAAAGCAATTATATCATATACAAACCAAGCCATGAAGAAAAGCACTTGTGTGGTAACCATTAGATCATCCACAAGCAAAGGTGTGAAAGAAAAGTGCATTTATAATCAAATCGTTATAAAGACAATATCATCCTTTGAAGAATTTAGAGGTTGGAATATGGAGGTTCGTGCCTATCAAAATAAGAGATTGGTGTCTCTTGATGAGTTGGTTGTTAGTTGTGGGGATTGGTCTCTCCAGTGGGTTGGTGCTTACAAATTTGAATACAAGCAGGGATTGGTGTCTCTAATGGGTTGGTGCTCAAAGATTCTACAAGCGGGGATTGGTGTCTCCAATAGGTTGGTGCCTACAAAAGAATAAGAACAAGGGAAGGAGAAATCTAGGCTTGTGCAAACTGCACTACATGCATAAAAGGTATCACTAAGTTCATTAGGATAAGTACAAATTCATGGGGAGCTAATCATTGCATCATCTTTTAGCTCAATAGAGAAGAAAATTCAGAGATAGATCAGTTGATCAAGATTCTTTGTGAGAGTTATAAGAAAAGGAAGGTTTATGTCATTGATGTTAAAAGGATGACCTTTTTTCATGTTATAGTCATGGATAGAGATCAAAAACTTGAAGATGTGTAGAGAATAATGAGATAGCTTAAAAAAATCTTGATTTAGTAAATTTAAGAAGATGCTCCAAATCAGTTTTTGACAACTACAGAGAAAATATGTCACCCATGCAATATAGAAACAAAGGACAAAGTAGTAGATCAAGGGGCACCATAAGAGAATCTCTAATAGGGAGAGAAAAATATTCTTATTGTAGTAGAATTGACTTTTGACCACAAAAAATATGAATGGATGTTTCCCATGATATATTTGTCGAGAAAAGTTGCATCCCTTTGCCATTGATGTCAAAAGGGGAGAGTTAGAGAAAGTGGAAGAATTATGTTTGTCATCAAAAACAATGGAGAGATTGTTGTAATTGATTGTCATTGATGTCAAAAGAGTATGGGAGATCGTTAAAATATTGTTATTGATTTCGTAGCAAATCAAGGAGATTCTAAGATCAAGTTGCCAAAGAAAATTAAAGACATATGGATAAGATTGTTGCACATATTGTAATTGATGTCAAGAAGGGATTAGCTATCTAAGTTTATTATCATTCATCTAAGAATGAGATTGTAAGGAGATTTCCAATAATGTCAGAAGCATTGTCAAAATTACTACCATTCATATTGCGATTAAAAAGTCCACAAATCAATCAGGTCAGTGAGATCATAAGTTTGCCAATTTACTCTTATTCACACATGTTGGCCAACCATGAAAGAGAATTTTAAATGAATTATAAGGGTCAAATTTAGCTTGATAATGACAACGATCAAGTTTATGTTTCATGGCAATGATCTCTATATGGAATCATGGATTCAAAACTTATGCCTAATGCTAGCCAACCTGTAATGAAAAATGAAAGAAGGAATCACATGTCGAACCTTCTTTGTATACACTCCAAGTCATATATTATTAAGGCAACAAATATATTCAAGTAACCAATGATTACATTAAATAGGAAGTGAGCGATTAATATATCCAAAAGGAGTAGCAATTATATGCAGTAATGAAAAATGATTAGAGACACCTAGTAAGTCAAAAAAAGACAACTATGTTATACAAAGGTAGGAAATAATATTCTAAAGGAAAAGATTATGATATTTAAGAAGGATGTGATTCATTTAAAAAGAACAACAATTAATTGTTAATAGGCAGTGAAAGATTAATAAATATGCAATAGTCAAGATTACAAAGGCAACGATGCATAAAAGATCGTAAAAAAGTGCTAACATTTAGAAGTACAAACAAAAAGCAATAAGGTCATCTTTGTCTGAATAGACATCTCCCTTCATATATAGGTATAAGGATATAAAAAGGCATAAGGAATGTGAAGTTTATAGAAGTAAACAATGACAAGAAAGTGAATAAGAGAATATTCGAGCATATCTACAGAAGAGAATGTCAAGAGTAAATCAGATCTATATTAAAATATATGAAGAGAGTGATAATATTGTGAAGGGAGAAATATATGATGCATAGTAGAGGAAGATTTGGAAGTGAAATGAGAGAAAAATTTAGGGAAAAATTATAAAGGAAAGTATTGCATTATTTCAGAGAATATTTATGAATGAAATTTGTTGCATCATCATCAAGAAGACATGTGAAGGAAAGTGATTACATCATATATAAATGAAGTCGTGAAGAAGAGCACTTGTGTGATAACCGTAAAGTCATCCACAAGAACAGGCGTGAAAGAAAGTGCATTTATAATCAAATCTTTGTGACGACAATATCATCCTTTGAAGAATTTCAAGGTTGGTGCCTATCAAAATAATAATTTGGCATCTTGTGCTAAGTTGATGGTTAGTTGTGGGAATTGGCGTCTCAAGTGGATTGGTGCCTACAAATTCTACAAGCGAGGATTGATGGCTCTAGTGGGCTGGTGCTCACATATTTTACAAGTGGGGATTCATGTCTCCAATGGTTTGATGCCGAAAAAAGATGATTTGTAAGAGAGGAGGGTTGGAGCCTACAAAAGAAGGTTTATAAGAAAAGCAATATTTTGTCATTGTTTTCTCCCGAAAGGGTTTTCACATGAATTGTGTGTTCTTGTGTTGCATAATTAAATCTTTTTTGACTGACATTGCTATAGTTGTTAAGTTTTGAAAAAGTCAAAGATTACATTATACTGATTCACCCCCTGCCCCTCTCAATATAATCATATGCTCATCAAACACAAGGTTGGAAGTACTTTGAAAATGAGGCTATATCACTTTGTTAGAAGTAAATGTGAATTCTAATCCAACCATGCGATTCTTCTGCTTATAAGAGTTACTTGAGTGTTTAGAATCATATACAATCTAAGAAACACAATTTTTTTGAGACAATAATGGATGAATGATTTCATCTTCATCCACCACAACCTTCCACTTAGCTTGAGGAAAATTGGAGGTTGGATACTTTCATATTCTAGCTTCCAATAACTTCTATTTTCACAACACACAATAGTATAGGTTGAAAACTTATATATTATTCATTGCTAACCTTAGGTTGTGTTCAAGATGACAAACCAATTGATCTCAAGACAAGACATATCCTAATCGAGAAATGATCAAAGACAAGGAGCCTATATTTACTAAAGAGGATTTTGATACCATTAAAGATTTTTTCTCCCAAAAGCGTTTCCATGTAAATCATGTGTTCTCATTGTGTTCTTAATTGCTAGATCTTGCATTTGTGTGGTTGATGCAATTAATTGAGTTTGAAAATGCCTTATTCCAAAGAGAGATTATTAAGTAATACTATTGGATAAAGGTATACGATTAAATAATATCATAAGAAGAGATTAAAAAGAAATGCTACACAAGAATGAGTACACTCCACATCAAACAAATATACTTTATTTAAAACATCATAAAGTGGAGACATTAGGTAAAGACAAAAAGTGCGATTAAGAAATGAAAAAAGCTCTTAATCTAGCCACCCACATAAAGGGATTGTATGGTTGAAATAGACAACGACTACATCTAAATAAAGTTCAATATTAATTTAAAAATTGTTTCTCAAAGTGGGTTGCCATCCTCTCAATGGAGCACCACTTATAAGGCAACGAGGATATTAATATGGGTGAGGTGAGTTCAAAACCAATACAATACAACATAGTTCTGCATATAATAAAAAGGGGTAGCAATTATGGAAGCAATTACTTTAATAAACACAATTAAAAGAAGACAAAAAGGGGCCCAACAATCATCAAGAGGCAAAACTTGTATGAACTAGAAGTTCATTAGCAAAGGCAATGATCTTATTTTAGTTAAGGCTGCAATTTAGTTTTGGATAAGAGGACATCACTTTGTTTTGAGGAAGTATGACTCAATGAAGAGTTATTACTCTTTGTAACAAACACCTTTCTTAAAAGGTCACCTCTCTTGGACTAATATAAAAGGGGTGTGAAAGGTTTGTTGAGGATAAAATTTCAATAATTTATTTCTGATGAAAAGAGCAAATAAAAAGGGATAAAAGGGCAGAAATATTAAGTGCAACTCAGATGATAAGGCATAAAATTATGTAATGACCCCTTTTAGTCCTAAGTGTATCAGTTACCGTTAGCCTATTTTTGAAGTCTCATAGGCTAAAAAGGGGGGCTCAGAGGAATCCAAGATTCGTCGAGGATTCTTGCCAACACTTTCAGGGAGTATATGCAATTAGTTTCCAGAGTGTTTTTTTCGCTTTTTCTAGGTTTTCTGAGATAATTGATGGACAATATTGCATTTATTAGCAATGTCTACTTTTGGCAATTACTATTTTTAGTATGTTTCAGAGAATCTTAGTTTTGGCCAATTTTGAGTTTACACACTTTTACTATTTTTACAAACTCGCTATTTTTAGTAAGTGCTATTTTCATGCTTCTACAATCTTATAAGCTTGCTACAACTCCAATTGGTTGTCATTATGATTGCAAAACTGTCTTCTCCATATGTGAGTAAATTGAACATGTCATATCTTCTTTTACTTTTTCCTTCTTTCTTGAATTCAATTTAGCCATGTGATTATTATGTGTGTAAGTAATTGTTTCGGTCCTAGTTTATTGTCCTAACTCCAGGGCTACATAAAACCTTATATAACTTAATAATAACGTATTGGTTGGGTGACAATTTGTCTTGTGAATTTTTTATTCTTTTTTATTGCAGGTTCAATAGAAGCTTTTGGGATGTAAAAACCCTGGTTATAAAAATAGGTCATGAAATGTGTATTGATTTATCATTTATAATTGTTTTTTATTTGATCAATGTGAAATGCAACAATAAGTTGTCTATGTTTTTAAAAGAAAATAAAATCATTTGTTTAAGTGTTAATTGACTTGGAATGTAAATATAAATAATTTTTTTATTGTATACTCATTTTGACCATTGAACACATTGTAGAGGAAATTTATAATATAGAAATATTAAACTTACATTTATTTAAGCCTATCTATGTAATAGGTAATTAAATCAAAATATGCAAACGAAGGGCCGAGTATTCTAGCAAATAGAATAATATCTAATACTGAAAAGACAACAAATGGTACCAAAATTGTGAAAGATAAAAAGGAAGATTTTGGATGCTATCATAAAGATTTAAAAATCCAAAAAAACAAATTAATTATACTTGAATTCAACAAAAAATATAACTAATACCAAAAATTTTGAGGTTGGACTTACCGTTCATCTTAATTATTTTAAGAAAAAATAAAGTGAATAACATATGAGAATCACTTTTTTTAAATTTATCTTTCAATATACAAGGACAAACCAACTATAATAGCCCTAATGTTTATTAGACTCTATATAGAAGATATTGTCCATCTAATTGTATATCACAAGATTCATACCTTTGTTATTTTAAGGAGCTTGCTTTCAAGAATCATCAAACATATAGAAAATGATGTTAACATAACATGACCCTACCACTTCTTTAATCTACAAATATTTTCATAGAGATTCTCCTTTTAGCTAGCCCAACTACTCTCTTGAAAAGGGGAAGTCAAGAAGAAAATTGTTGATGATTTGATATATCATCTTTGGCATCTCTAACCAAAAGCCTATCTTTTTATGAATTTCTAGAAGATTTGATTATCTCATGCAACAAAAGAGATATAATATGAGTTTTGTCTAAACCAAATATGAGTGATCACTCAAATCTCCCCTAGGAAGCTACCGACACAACCCTCAAGACAATATAATTAAAGAAATGTCATATAGCAATGTCATAGCTACACCAACTATATAAAACTCGAGGCATTTGTATTGGAGACTAATAAATATCTCATAATTATACAACTCTCATGCTACACAAAAATTCAAGACCAGTTTAGAGATATTTGAATTAGCTAATTAACGTTTGATGGTTCTACAAACTCTCACATTGTAAGGACTTGAGAATAGTTCCTCTAATCTATTATTTATGTTAGTTGTGCAACTTACACAAAGTATTTTTATTCTTTTTTGTTAGCGTAATTGTGTTTTAGAATTTAAAATTTTCTAATATCTCCATGTTTAGTTTTGGTATTATAGATTATCATATTCTTTAATGGAGAATATCTTAGAGACCCTTATACATCAGACAAATAGTATATTCATAATTTTCCTTGACTATTGAGTATATTCAGACAAATAGTATTGCCTATGATTTAGGGATAATCCTTGAATATTGAGTATATTCATAATTTTCCTCCTAGATATTGCGGTGTTGTAGGTTAGAGTTAGCTTAGGCATCATATAGTTGGAGGTGCACTTGGTATTGCTAACCAACTTCTACTCAAGTTGGCATCTCTCAAGTGTTGTATTAAGTATGCAAATTGGATGTCATTTGATGAGTTTCAATTTAAATAATGAGGACCCTAAAACTGGGTTGCACATGAGTTCAACATGGCCCTAATAATAAGGAGATTGTTAGGAGAGTTGGAGTGGCTCACAATATTGTTCGAATATTGAAGCCCTTGGTCTATGTGCCAAGAATTGTTGATGGGGAAAAATCCACTATGTTATTTCTATCAAGCCATGGATAGAGCAAATGATGTAAACAATAAAAAATACACAATGATGAGAAATGAACCCCTCTATCTATTATATTAAATCATACAAGGTGGATGGAGAAGTCAGTGGAGGCTTGTTAAAAAGCATTTCGTGATTATGTGCTAATGATGGGGAAAGAAAAGTAGCCATCGCGTTGTTCCCATTGAACAAGGAAACATAACGCTCCTTTGACACATCTACAATGGAATCAAGGAAAACAATAACACTAGGTTTCAATTTGTAAAACCATAATTTATTTTTTTATACATTTAATGAAATTCAAGGATCAATAACTTGGTTTTAGTAATAAAGCTTACATGGTAAGTTTGTAACTAATGTCATATCAACGCAATGGTGGGAGTACTTTCGCCATGAGGGTAAATCACTTAGATGGCAATGTGAATTTTCTCTAAATTATTTTATCTTTGATAGTTAACTAAGACTTAAAGGTAATGAATAATAAGTCTATGGTATTCACACTATGTAGTTTTACACACAAACCTAAGACTAAAAATATGATGTTTAACAAGAACATGAGACTAATTGGAATCATTATAATTTTGAATATTTATTTTCAGATTTAAGTTTGAACTTTTCTTCTCTTTCTATGCACTCTATTTGGCATGAAATAGTGTTTGCAATTTTTTTTCATGTTTTTATGAGGATTTTAGCATCTTTTAATTTGTTGTTTCTCCCATTTTAAACCCATGTATTTAAATTTCTAATTGTATTATGTTTGTCATGCCATTGTTGTGTGTGAACAATCTGACTGCAAAAAATGTCAAATAAATCAACTTGTTATCATGTCTAGATCTAGATCTTTATAAGAGAATCTTGTGAGTTCAATGCCCTTCAGTTAAGTTCCATAATATAATCACCCTTTCTTGAATAAAAAAATTAGTTCTCTTGATTTTATTTATGTTATCATTTCCATAGTTTTATAATGGTGTTAGAGCTAAATTAGTTAAGACTCCAACACAAGAATACATAAGTAAATGAGAGCATCTAAAGAGTTGCTCCTCCCAGGATAGGAATGGAGTATGATTAGATAAATTTTATTGTAGACTAGTATAAGCATGCCTACCTAGTTTAAAATCTCAAGTATGTTGAAGTCACCAAAACAAGAAAAGGAGAGCTCCGCCTTGAAAATGACAAGTTTCTATCATTGAAAAAAGATGTCTAAGCGCGAAAGGTGTTAGTACTATTTTGCAAGGTGAATGTGCCTATTTGAAGAAAGAGTAAAGTTCAAGGAGAGATTATGAGAATACACGTAGTTATATTTTAGGAAAAACATCGACCATATAAAGTTCATATAAATTTCACTTTTAAGCATGGATATCATCTAGCTATTCGATAAGTATTGATAAAATAAAGTTGCTTTATCATGTGATTTAAACTCAATATTTATTAAAGGGTAATCGGTTGTGTATTAAGAGGCTCAATGAGGGATACTTTGACTAAGAAGACCCTTACTTAACGTTTAACATCATTTTGAGGTAGATAAGACAATGATAATTTTAAGTGAACACTATTCCTGTACTTAAAATATAAAGATGTGATTTTAAAGTATGTTGAAGATGGAAAGATTTGTCAAGTGACAAAGAGTTGTAATCAAAGTGTTGGCTTGTATAAAACATGACCAATTTCGAAGAGACCTTGGGAAGATATTGGAATGAAATTTGTACTTGGGTCACCTTAAACTCAAAGAGGATATAATTTTATATTTGGAGACCATGTTCAGATCAAGTCATGACTTATCATGTGCTAACTCAGAATCTTCATTGTATAATACTTTAGACCACAACAAAAATTGTATGCACTCTAATATATATGTCTATAAAGGCATCCTTGCTTTAGATTCCTATTCTCAATTGCAGTTGACTTGTTTAGAATTTGAATCAACCATTAAAATCAAGAATGATGTCCTTGCCCCTTTATTTCAATAAACAAATTACTTTGACTAGTTGAGTTTCTTTTCTATTTGAAACACACATACACAATACAAAACGCTTTGATTGTTATTAGCATTCTTTATCTAGAAAGTAGTTCAAATCCCTAGTTGCCTATTTATTTGTCTTACACTATAAAATTCATCATTTAGGCATTTTTTCTTATTTTAGAAAGTTCTGAGTGCATCTTTGTACATAGGATGATGGATAAAGAAATATTATCAAAGTAGGAAAATGTCTAAAAACATTTACAAAGGAGAAGGAAGAAATAGAATATTGAGCAAAATGAAGTAATAAAAGTATATGTTCAAGAAAAAAAGTGATAGAGACATAGGGATAGATGTAGAGAGAGCTAGAGATGCAGAGATGAGAGAGGTATAGAGATAGAAATAGAGGGAGGCAAAGAGAGAGGGAAAGAAAGGGAGATAGAGAGGGATAGAGAGAGAGAAATAGAGAGGGTGATGGATAGATATAATGATTGAGAGCTGACGGGGAGAGCAACAAGGACAAGGAGGAGAGAGAGAGAGAGGGAGAGAGAAACACAAGGCGAGATGAAGGGATAAAGAGGGTGAGAAGCATAGACATAAGGACAAGGAGAGGGGAAAGGAGAGGGAGAGATAGAGATAAAGAAAAATAAAGAGATAAGGATGGAGGGAGAGATATATAAAGAGTGATAGAGATGATGAGATGGAGACATGGGGAGAGATACAAAGATAAAGAGAGTGGAGGATGGAGGGAAGAGACAAAGGAAGGACAAACAAGATATATAAATGAGAGGTAGAGACAAAGATAAAGGTAGTGAGAGATAGATTATTGATGATCGTCAAATATGAACATTGAAATCATGGTGGCATTGGGAGTTCTTGGAGCCTTTAGTGATCAGATAGTCGAAGCATTCACTATGATCTAGGGATACTATTTTTTCATTGGGTATATTGATAGTTTTTCCTTAGAGAGGGATGTTCCTAGATATTGGGTATGAACAGGCTTGGAAATTTGAAGCGTGGATGTTGAAACTACATCTAGGATTCTAGATGTTTATTAGATGCACTCTTGTTTGCTCAAGGTTATATGAAATTTTTTTATGTGATTTAATTATTAATTGAGGGCAACAAGTACATAGGGAATCTATTATTAAGATTTTAGGATTCACTAGTGTTTTTACCTCCAATTTAATTTTTAACAACTAGGGGAGATAATCAAATATTTGAGCAACCTAACATCGCACATCTCAAAATCATACATGGTAATTACATATCATACAGATTTTTTTACAACTTACTTGGCAAGTTCATTGCTTATAATTAAAGTTTTAGGGCCACATCAGCATGTTTTTAACTGAGATATACAAAGGCATCAATGAATTATTTCCTAATAATAGAGCAAATTAAAAAGGGATAAAAGGGAAAATATATGAAGTGTAGATTTATTTTGAGAGCATATACAAACCATATATCAATGATTAAATAGGTTGGATCAGATTTGTGTCAAGAAGTTTATCATATCAACATTAAATAAATAAATAGGTTGAATCCTAAAAAATAGAGCTTGTAGCCTCTTGCTGGGTTGAAGCTAAAATCGTGTGGGGTTTGGAGCCTAAAATAGGTTAGAGCCTATCAAATGGAGGTTGAAGCCTCTTGCAAAGTTGATGTTCAATGGAATGGGGGTTGAAGCCTTCAATGCGTTAGAACCTATAATTCTATCAAGTACAGATTGGAATATCTAATAGCTTGAAGACTACAAGAAGAGTAAAGAAGATTTACATATATATAAGTAATTTTATGTTGTGGCTTTTACCTAAAAGGCTTTCCACATAAATCATGTGTTCTCATTGTCTTCCTAATTGCTAGATCTTTCATATGTGTGGTTGATGTGATTAACTGAGTTTGAAAAGTAGAAGTTTGTAATATAGTAATTGAGTTTGATATCAGTATATAGAGATTTTTGGAATGGTTGTCATTAAGGTTCAATCTAGTTCAGTGCAATGGGGGTTGAAGTCTGTAATAGGTTAGAGCCTATGTTTCTGTCAAGCCACAAATTGGAGTCTCTAGTAGGTTGAAGACTACAAGAAAAAGAAAGAAGATATAAATATATATAATCTCAATATTGTGTCGTGCTTTTCTCCCAAAAAAGGTTTCCGCGTAAATCATATGTTCTCATTGTGTTCTTAATTGCAAGATCTTGTTTATGTGTGGTTGATGTGACTAATTGAGATTGAAAAGTAAAAGTTACTAATACACTAAAACAATATTATTCAGTCAACCATTCTACATAAGCAATATTGTGTCACAAATTGTGTCAGATTTGAGTGACATATTATGTATCATAGTGATCATTTTTACAAAGTAAGGCTAAATTTGAATGTGGATCAAATTTGTGTTTCGATCAGACTTGTAATTTATGATCAGATGTTTAAGAAAAGTTTTTTCTGTGAAATGTGATCAAAGATATTGCATGGCCTGTGTTCAGAAATAGTATTTGCAATTTTTTTCCATAGTTTTATGAGAATTTTACCATCTTTTAATTTGTTGTTTCTCCCATTTTAAACCCATGTAATTAAATTTCTAATTATATTATGTTTGTCACGCCATTGTTGTTTGTGAACAATCTGGCTGCAAAAAAGTGCCAAATAAATCAGCTTGTTATCCTGTCTGGATGTAGATCTTTATAGAAGAATCTTGTGAGTTTAATGTCCTTCACTTAAGTTCCATAATATAATCACCCTTTCTTGAATAAAAAAGTTCTCTTGATTTTATTTATGTTATAATTTCCATTGTTTTATAATGGTATTAGAGTTGGATTAGTTAAAACTCCAACACAAGAATACAAAAGTAAATGAGAGCATCTTGAGAGTCGCTCCTCCTAGGATAGGAGAGGAGTATGATTAGATAAATTTATTGTAGATTAGTATAAGCATGGCTACCTAGATTAGAATCTCAAGTTTGTTAAAGTCATCAAAACAAGACGAGGAGAGCTCCGCCTTGAAAATTACAACTTTCTCTCATTGAAAAAAGATGTCAAAGCACGAAAGGTGTTAGTAATATTTTACAAGGTGAATATGCATATTTGAAGAAAGGTGATTATTGGAATTGATTTTCATTGATGTCAAAACAGTATGGGAGATTGTTAAAATATTGTTCCTAATTTCGAAGCAAATGAAGGAGATTGTTAGATCAAGGTGCTAAATAAAATTAAAGATGTATGCAAAAATTGTTGCACATATTGTAATTGATATTAAGAAGGGATTAGCTATCGAAGTTTATTATCATTCATGTAAGAATGAGATTGTTAGGAGATTGCCAATGATGTCAGAAGCATTATCAAAATTGCTACCATTCATATTGCGATTAAAAAGGCCACAAATCGATCCAATCCTTGAGATCATAAGTTGGATAATTTACTCTAATTCACTCATGTTAGCCAACTACGGAGAATAATTTCAAATGATATTATCAGGGTCAACTTCAACTTGATAATGGTAGCAATCAAGTTTATGTTTGATGGAAATGATCTCTATATGGAATCATGAATTCAAAACTTACACCAAATGCTAGCCTACCTGTTATAGAAAATGAAAGAAAAAATCACATGTCAATCCTTCTTTGTATATGCTCCAAGTCATATATTATTAAGGAAACAAATATATTCAAGTGACCAATGATTACTTTAAATAGGAAGGGGGTGATTAACATATCCAAAAGGAGTAGCGATTATATGGAGTAATGAAAAATGATTAAAGACACCTAGTAAGTCAAAAAAACACAATTGTGTTATAAAAAGGTAGGAATTAATATTCTAAAGGCAAAGATTATGACAAGAAGGATGTAATTCATTTGAAAAGAACAACAATTAATTGTTAATAGGTAGAGAAAGATTAATAAAGATGCAGTAGTCAAGATTACAAAAGGAAACAATGCATAAAAGATGGTAAAAAAGTGCAAACATTTAGAAGTTCTAACAATCTGACTAGCTTTTAGAAGTGCTAACAACAAGTGATCAGGTCATTTTTGTCTAACGACACATCTCCCTTCATATAGAGGTATAAGGATATAAAAAGGCATAAGGAATGTGAAGTTTAGAGAAGCAAACAATGACAAGAAAGTGAATAAGAGCATATTCGAGCAGATCTAGAGAAGAGAATGTCAAGAGAAAATCGGATCTATATTAAAATATATGAAGAGAGTGTTAATATTGTGAAGCGAGAAATATATGATACATAGTAGAGGCAGATTTGGAAGTGAAATGAGAGAAAACTTTGGGGAAATATTATAAAGGAAAGTATTGCATTATTTGAGAGAATATTTGTGAACGAAATTTGTTGCATCATCAAGAAGACTTGTGAAAGAAAGTGATTACATCATCTATAAACCAAGTCGTGAAGAAAAGCACTTGTGTGATAACCATTAAGTCATCCACAAGCAACGGTATGAAAGAAAGTGCATTTATAATCAAATCTTTGTGAAGGCAATATCATCCTTTGAAGAATATCAAGGTTGGTTCCTATCAAAATAATAATTTGGTGTCTCTTGCTAAGTTGGTGGTTAGTTGTGGGAATTGGTGTCTCAATTGGATTGGTTCCTACAAATTCTACAAGCAAGGATTAATCTCTACAGGGGCTTGGTGCTCACAGATTCTACAAGTGGGGATTCATGTCTCCAATAGTTTGGTGCTCACTGATTGCATAATTAGGTCTTTTGTGACTGACATTGCTATGGTTTTTAAGTTTTGAAAAAGTAAAAGATTGCATTATACTGATTCAACCCCTGCCCTTCTCAATATAATCATGCACTCATCAAACACAAGGTTGGGAGTACTTTGACAATGAGGCTATATCACTTTGTTAGATGGAAATGTGAATTCTAATCTAACCATGCGATTCTTCTGCTTATAAGAGTTATTTGAGTGTTTAGAATCATATACAATCTAAGAAACATAATTTTTTGAGACAATAATCAATGAATAATTTTGTCTTCATCCACCACAACCTTCCACTTTGCTTGAGGAAAATTGGAGGTTGGATACTTTCATAATCTAGCTTCCAACAATTTCTATTTTCATAACACCCAATAGTAGGTTGAAAACTTATATATTAATCATTGCTAACCTTAGGTTGTGTTCAAGATGACCAACACGTTCTCAAGAAAAGATCTATCCTAATCGAGAAATGATCAAAGGCAAGGAGCCTATATTTACTGAAGAGGATTTTGATACCATTAATGAAGTTTTCGATGTTGATGAGCATGCTCATTTGTACGAAATAGTTCCCAACACATATCTAGTAATGGTTGTCTAAGAGGTTGCTTGAATTTTGAATTTTCTCTAATTTGTTTTGTTATGATAGTTAACTAATGAATTACAAGTAGCAACTACCAAGTCTATCACATTGACAATATGTAGCTATACACTTTAAAGTTAAGACTTAAAACTTGATACTTACGGAGAACTCAAGAGAAATTGGTAAGATTGAAATTTTCAATCTTTGTTTTTATCTTCAAATTGAAATTTGGACTTCGCTTCTCTTTCTATGCACTCTATGTCCTAATTTATTTTTTTCATATTTTTATGAGGATTTTAGAAAATTTTAGTTTAGAGTTTCTCCCATTTCAAAACCGTGTAATTGAATTCCAATTATATTTTCTATTTGTCATATTGTTGTTGTGTACGTACAATGCGATTTCTAAATAGTAACAAATAAATCAACTTTTTGTCATGTTTGGATACATATTTATAGGAGACTTTTGTGCTCTTGATGTGCTTCCTTTAAACTCCATAATACAGTCATCCTTTCTTGAATAAAAAAGTATTTATCAAGATTATAATTTTTTTTTATATATTCTTTAGTTAATTTCCATAGTTTTATTAATGTATCAGAGTTGGATTAGTTAAGACTCCATGATGGGAGTAAACAAGTAAATGAAGGCATCTTGAGAGTTGATCCTCCCAAGATAGGAGTCGAGTAAGATTAGATAAATATTATTTTAAAGCAGTGTAAGCATGCTTGGTTGCTTTATAAGCTCACCTGCGTTGAAGTCCTCAAAAGAAGAGGAGAGATCCACCTTTAAAATGACTATTTTATATCATTCAAAAAATAGGCATCAAAGCACCAAGGTAAAGATTTTCCAAGGTCAAATTGCCTATTTGAAAGGAGAGTAATGATTTTACTACTATAAATAACTCGAAAGAGATAGGCCTAAATTTATTAAGTGCCAATATATTGGAGTCGTTGTTTTATTGAAAGGAAAAGGTTTTTTGCAGTTCCACGTATTATCTTTGAGAAGCAACAAACAACTAGCTTTAACAAAGTTCCTACCAGTTTTGCTAATAAAGATATCACGTAATAGAAAATGAAAACAAGAAAGAAATTCTCAATAGAAATGTGTTGAGATGTTTGGTCGCAGAAAATATAAAATATTGTGAAATGGTCTTGGAAAATACAAAGTTTTCTCATTAAGTTGCTCCAAGAAGGATGCTTTAAGCATTTGATTCTATAAATACTAAAATATACTTGTTCAAATAAACCTTTGCTATCAAATAGCAAAGAATTATTTTATATTTAGATCTTTTTCCTATTCAATTTCTCTAGTCTCGAAAAAATTGTACAAGCAAGGCATACGAAGTGGGCATCCTATCTAAAATATGCATTTGGCTATAAAGTAAAAGAAGTGCACTACCAACATGGTTTCAAATTATATGAGTTGCCCTCCTACAACTCACACATTGTCTATTTTCATCACTTCACTTTTTTATTTTTATACATAGACGTCTTAGTATGGAAATGATTTTTGTTTTGTCAAAGTATAGACTATTTTTAAACATTTAACTTCTAACGTCACAACCTTTCAAAATGTCATGTCAAACAATAATTTTTGTATAACTTTGATAGGTTTTGTATTCCTTACAATCAAAAGACTGCTTTTGTCAAAGAAACTCACTCTGCTACTATGATGGATACATAGACTACAAGAAGAAGACAAAAGATTTACATATATATAAGCAAATGTTTTGTCCTACATTCCTCTTGAAAATGTTTCAACGTAAATCGTGTGTTCTCATTGTGTTCTTAATTGCTAGATCTTGTGTATGTGTGGTTGACGTGACTAATTGAGTTTGAAAAGTAAAAGTTACTAATACACTAATTGAGTTTGAGATCATTGTGGAGATTGTTGGAATGGTTGTCATTAATGTCAAAGAAGTATCAAAGATTGTTGACAACATTATGATCATTGATGTCAAGAAAGATGTTATTGGCGTCACAATGGAATTCAGTGATACAAGAAGAAACCGTTATAGGTCAAAAGGCCATAAATCGTTCTATTAAAAAGATTCAAGAAATTGTAACAAGGTGGAATTGAATACAAGTTAAGAAGGATAAATAAAACAATATTATTCAGTCAAACTCCTTCCATATTAAACTTCATATATATATAAGCCAAAATGTCTTATTGAAAATAGAGATTATGAAGTAATACGATAGGATAAAGGTATAAAATTAAAGAAAATCATAAGAAGAGATTAAAAAGAAATACTACACAAGAATGAGTACTCCACATCAAACAAATATGGTTTACTTAAAAGATCATAAAGTGGAGACATTAAGAAAAGACAAAAAGTGTGATTAAGAAATGAAAAAAGCTATTAATTTGGCGGACCACATAAAGGGATGCTATGATTTAAATTTGCAGCGACTACATCTGAATAAAGTTTAATATTATTTACAACGTATTTCCCAAAGTGGGTCACCACCCTCAAATGGAGCGCCACATAATAAGGCAAGGGGGATGTTAATATGGGTGAGGTGAGTTCAAAATAAATACAATATAACACAGTTTTGCATATAATAAATAAGGGCAACAATTAAGGAAGCAATCACCTTAATAAGTACAATCAAAAGAAGACAAAAAAGGGCAAAGATCACCACGAGGCACAAATTATATTAAGTTGAAGATCATTAACAAAGGGAACAATCTTACTTTAGTTAAGGCTGAAATTGATTTTGAGATAAGAGGACAACGCTTTGTTTTGAGGAAATATGACACATTGAAGAGTCATTACTCTCTATAATAGATACACCTTTCTTAAAAGTTCACCTCCCTTGAAGTAATATAAAAGGGGTGTGAAAGGTATATTTAGGAGAACAATTCAATGAATTATTTGCTAATAATAGAGCAGATTAAAAAGGGATAAAAGGGAAAAAATATGAAGTGTAGATATATTTTGAAAGCATATACAAACCATATATGAATGATTAAATAGGTTGGATCAGATTTGTGTCAAGAAGTTTATCATATCAACATTAAAGAAATAAATAGGTTGAATCCTATCAAATAGAGCTTGTAGCCTCTTGCTGGGTTGAAGCTCAAATCGTGTGGGGTTTGGAGCCTGAAATAGGTTAGAGCCTATCAAATCAAGGTTGAAGCCTCTTACAAAGTTGAAGTTCAATGGAATGGGGGTTGAAGCCTTCAATGGGTTGAAACCTATATTTCTATCAAGTAGAGATTGGAATATCTAATACCTTGAAGACTACAAGAAGGGTAAAGAAGATTTACATATATATAAGTAATTTTATGTCGTGGTTTTTACCTAAGAAGTTTTCCACATAAATAATGTGTTCTCATTGTCTTCCTAATTGCTAGATATTTCATATGTGTGGTTGATGTGATTAACTGAGTTTGAAAAGTAGTTCGTAATATAGTAATTGAGTTTGATATCATTACATAGAGATTGTTGGAATGGTTGTCATTAAGGTTCAATCTAGTTCAGTGGAATGGGGGTTGAAATCTGTAATAGGTTAGATCCTATGTTTCTGTCAAGCCACAAATTGGAGTCTCTAGTAGGTTGAAGCCTACAAGAAGAAGAAAGAAGATTTACATATATATAATCTCAATATTGTGTCATGCTTTTCTTTCAAAAAGGTTTCCACGTAAATCATATGTTCTCATTGTGTTCTTAATTGCTAGATCTTGTGTATGTGTGGTTGATGTGACTAATTGAGATTGAAAAGTAAAAGTTACTAATACACTAATTGAGTTACTAATACACTAAAACAATATTATTCAGTCAACCATTCTACATAAGCAATATTGTGTCACAGATTGTGTCAGATTTGTGTGAGATATTGTGTATCATAGTGATCATATTTACAAAGGAAGGCTAAATTTGAGTGTGGATCAGATTTGTGTTTCGACCAGACTTGTAATTTATAATAAGATGTTTAAGAAAAGTTTTTTCTGTGAAGTGTGTGTTCAGAAATAGTGTTTGCAATTGTTTTCCATATTTTTATGAGGATTTTAGCATCTTTTAATTTGTTGTTTCTACCATTTTAAATACATGTAATTAAATTTCTGTTTGTCACGCCATTGTTGTTTGTGAACAATCTGACTGCAAAAAAAGTGTCAAATAAATCAGCTTGTTATTATGTTTGTATGTAGATCTTTATAGGAGAATCTTGTGAGTTTAATGTCCTTCACTTAAGTTCCATAATATAATCACCCTTTCTTGAATAAAAAATCTCTCTTGATTTTATTTATGTTATAATTTCCATTGTTTTATAATGGTATTAGAGCTAGATTAGTTAAGACTCCAACACAAGAATACAAAAGTAAATGAGAGCATCTTGAGAGTCGCTCCTCCTAGGATAGGAGAGGAGTATGATTAGATAACTTTATTGTACATTAGTATAAGCATTCCTACCTAGTTTAGAATCTCAAGTTTGTTGAAGTCATCAAAACAAGACGAGGAGAGCTCCACCTTCAAAATGACAAGTTTCTCTTGTTGAAAAAAGATGTCAAACCGCGAAAGGTGTTAGTAATACTTTAATAGGTGAATGTGCCTATTTGAAGAAAGAGTATTGTTCAAGGAGAGATTATGAGAATATACGTATTTATATTTTAGGAACTAAATCGACTATATAAAGTTCATCTAAATTTCACTTTTAAGCATGGATATCATGTAGCAATTTGATAAGAATTGACAAAAGAAAGTTGCTTTATTATGTGATTTAAAATCAATATTTTTTAAAGGGTAATCGGTTATGTATTAAGAGACTCGGTGAGGGATACATTGACTAAGAATAAGCATAGTAACCGTTTAACATCCTTTTGACGTAGATAAGACAATGATAATGGTAAGTCCTTCTAAATCATGTAAGGTGATGCAGTCGCGTACAAAAGATCCAATGAATGATTATTTGACCATGTAGTAGAATGAAGCAACACACAAAAAATTCAATGAATAAACAAATCATCAATGTTACTAATATTCATTCTTAGTTGATATAAAATTACATTTAACTTCAATGGGCTTCTGACTTGGTATGTTATAGTCATTTCATTATAATGTGTAGAATTATAAAATTTGAATGATATTTCATTGAAATAAAAGAATGTTGATGTAGAATCCAAGACTAACTACGTGAGAAATGTTTATGTAGAATCTCTTGTCCTTAGGAGTGATCTTAGTCAATTGCAATGAGGTGCAAAGCTTTATGTCAATATTTATTTATTTTCAGCCGAACATATGAAATAATCCCTTGGAATGAATTCTATGATGATGGATCAATAGATCTTCATGTATATCATACCATAAGCTATTGCGGGTCTAATGTATTTGTTTGTTGTTGCATCCTTCAAATATTTGCCACAAACTATGATCAATAAAAATGGATTTCTACCCATTGTCCCAAACAATAATGTGTAAGTGTGGTCAACTGTAGTAGGATGTGTAATGATTGGATGATAATTAGAATATAGATAACAATCCACAACCAAATAAGTGAAAGAGTTATTTCTCGATGATGCAATATGTATCTTACACCCTCGAATGATCTTGAATCAGAAACATAGGGTTATTTGAAAAGTGATTCATCTACTTTCTCGATGCTCAAAATGTGAGTTTTTGGCAGAATTTCTTTTAAAAAAAAGAAATTCTGCCAAAAACTCACATTTTGAGCATCGAGAAAGTAGATGAATCACTTTTCAAATAACCCTATGTTTCTGATTCAAGATCATTCGAGGGTGTAAGATACATATTGCATCATCGAGAAATAACTCTTTCACTTATTTGGTTGTGGATTGTTATCTATATTCTAATTATCATCCAATCATTACACATCCTACTACAGTTGACCACACTTACACATTATTGTTTGGGACAATGGGTAGAAATCCATTTTTATTGATTTCAAGTCTTCTACATGAGGTGATGAGTATTTTTGGGAACAAGTCAAGTTGGCGCTAGTTGCCCTCTTGACTTGGGAAAATTTGGATTTCACTTGGAGAATATCTGCATGTTTTGGCCAAGACAAAAGGAGGTCGATGAGAAGAGAGAGAAAGGACGGTAGGCGTGAGACCTTGCCAAGGACCCATGAGGTCTCGAGAAGGAAAGTGTGGATCTATTTGTGAAGATATCGTCTGTTTCCTTTGGGCTGTGGACTGTGGATTGTGGACTGAGCGCCATGTTGCTATTAGAGGTATTATCAGCAGTGTTGGGCGTGAATGCAAATCTGGGGGAGATTTCTGTGCAACTGACAGCCACACATCAACCGCCAACCTTCCCTTTATCAGCCCGATTCAGTTTATGCATAATCTTGAGGTAAGTCGCTTGTCATTATTTTAATCTTTGAAGAAAAATGGAAACCTGTAAATGGATGGATAAATGGATGGATCTCTTTTATTGTGTTTAAATTTCATTCTAAAATAATGTGTATCTGTTAAATGAAACAGTGATTTCTATTTTATTTTTAAGAGATTAAAAGTGGTGTTTTGGCTTGCAATTTAAACTTGTTATATGTATAACTAATCTGTCTTTTCAAAATTGTAATAGTTTTATGTAAAAACTAAATGCGTCCAAACTCTCCATTCTCAGTTTATTCATAGTTCCGTTTACAACATATAACATCAAAAGGTGAACGCATAGTGGTTATCTTTATATAAATTTCTTTGACTTTCTAACATGTACATCACTACATTTTTCATAATTATCTCATCTTTTCTTTCTATAGATGAATAAGAAATATTAACATTTCACATGATTTTCATTTTTGTTTTCTTTGACTTTCTAACACGCACATCACTATATTTTGCGTAATTGTCTCCCCTTTTCTTTCTATAAATGAATACGAAATATTAACATTTCACATGATTCTCGTTTTTGTGCTTCTCTGCTATATTTGTCTCTCTTTCTTTCACAACCTCAAAATTTGAGCGATTATGCTAACAAAATTGAATCTAGCAAATTTCTACCAATATAGTCTTTACCCACAGGCTTTGACATGATTTTTATCATCAAAATTGGCAACATCTTTGGTTCCCCCGTACTTGCTTGAAAACAAACTTATATGTGTTGCTCTTGTGTTGTGATTGAAAATTTGGGGTTGTGTCTTGTCCTTAGCTTATTTTGGTTGTAGAGTTTTGGGCATGACAACTTGGTTTCACAATATGACAACTTTTTATCTAGGCTTAATAATGTTGTATTTAGCCATATCATATATAATATTCAATATAATGTAATTATAAATAAATATTGTTCTAAAAACATTTCAAGGCTAGAATATTACATGACTATGTCTCTAAATTTATTTCATATTACAACACTTACTTTCCCCCTTTTCTTTTGTTTTCTTCAACTCTATCTTCTATTTATTTATATGCTCTATATTCTTACTACCATCCTTGTCCCACTTTTTATACATTTCATATAATATATAGATATTTATTTATGCGTAATGCTTTTCCACTAAAAGCATTATAAGGTTGAAATTTTCTTGAATTCTATCTTCCATTTATTTATATGCTCTATATTCCTACTACCACCCGCATCCCACTTTTATACATTTCAAATAATATAGATATTTATTTATGCATAATGCTTTTCCACTAAAAGCATTATAAGGTTGGAATTTGTTACTTAATAGATATGTATAATTAGTTGTGGAAAGAATGCTAATTGCAAAACTATTGCTATATGTGGGAAATAAAAAATGGTTGATTGTTGAAAAATCTAAATTTTAATTCATATGGGAAGAAAACGTGCCACTTAAGGAACATGATGCTTTTTCATTTGACCTAGGCCTAAAGATATCATCACCCAAATCATTCCATGGTTATGCATCACATTCCAAATATGGGTATACAATTGTTCAATGGTAAAGATCCAACCAATTGGCTTTGCCAACTACCATTCTTCTTTGGTATTCATCATGTTCCATGTCAACAAAAGGTTATAATGGCATCCTTATGCTTGGAATGAGAATAACTCATTTGGCATCATTAGCTATATGACTTATTAGAAAAAGAAGGGATATGTTGTCACATGGTCTAATTTTTAAGAGGAACTCATTACTCATTATGGGGAAAATCTTTTGGGTAACTACTTTAGCTAGCTTACCAAATTAAAACAAATATGTATAGTCAAGAGTAATATTCATCAATTACATACATTGTCTTTGAAAGTGGAGAATATTGCAAAGGAAATTTTCAAGGAGTTATTCTTAGGCAATTTAAACAGTCACATCAAATATGAAGTATGCATGTTCTATCCAAATTCTATGTCTCAAGCAATGATTATAGCAAAATAGACAAAAAATAAGTTTTCACTAATGATTGAAAGATCCCTATATCATCATTTCTTAACCTACGAGATTGACACCTCAATTAATTTGGAAAAAGAGCAAAAGGGTTAAGTTTCAACTGTAATAGAAAAAATACTAAAGGACAGAAAAATTATGAGAAGAAACTTTTATACATTGTTTATACCTATCCAAAAGAAGAGGATATAGGTAGTAGTGGTAATAAAATGTAATAAGTTGTGTACCCAACTATATTTTGCCATGTTTTGTTGGGTATTTTTACCACACAACCCTTAAGGTAGTAGGTTCCCTTAAAAAAATAAAAGGCAATAATATCAATTAAACTAGGGATCATTAATAACTTCATCAAAATTACACAAAAGAGACAATAAAATTATTTTACATACCTAACCCCAAAATTTTAGGTTATGATTAAATATAAAGATACAACTAATTGTTTAGAAAAATGCCTCACATGAATCACTACATGCTTGATTGTCCCATATTTTTTATGGGTCACTACATACTTGATTGTCCCATATTTTTTATTGTCCTAGATCATGCTCTACAACGATCACATTTATACCATATCACAGAAATGACTTGAAGAAGAAGCAAAATAAAATAGCGTAAAAAGAAATAATATCATATACTAAAACAGGCATATGATAACAACAGAGCCGATGCCTTCAATTCACAGATAACAACAGAATTGTTTTAGAGTGAAATAAAACACAACTAAAAACACTCGCTGAAACCATAGCAAGTGACTCACCTCAAGATTCTGTGCAACTCGTGTTGTCTTATAACAGGATCCCACAACGGACAGGTCACTAAGCAGGGCTTCGTCAGGTCCCAAAAGGAACACTGTGAATTCCACCATGCACCTCTTCACTTCTCCTTCTTCCGCCCTTTCTTCGCACATCTCCAACGTGCCCACCATGTGACGGGACATATTTAACTCGCTTGGGATTCCAACAACTTCAACATTTGCGGCATCATCTATGCTAACTCGCTTGCCAAAAATTGCATCCGTGTTCTGGGAGGGCTCATATCCAGTAATATTATTTCGTCCGACTCCCGCAGCTCTTCCTTTTCAAAGAACATGTGCTCCTTGACCTCCTCAAGCGTTCCTTTGGAGCGTCCATGATTTGGACAACCACCTTCCCACTAGCCATCCCTCTGAAACAACTCACACTAGCTCCGACCACCAGAAGTAGCAGAACTCTGCTTGTCGGAGCAGAAGCGCTATATAATAGTTATTCCTTCGCTGGCTTCTCAATTGCAAATTTCGCTAATTTCCTCTCTTTATGGGAAAGTTTTCTCAAGCTGCCCGCGGACAGTGATACAACCCGGGGGAAAACTGGCCTGGCTTAAACAAAACCAGAGGTGGCATATGTGGAACCTACTAACCTTCTCTTATCTGTTGTGTTCATCTGACTCTCCACGGTGATAGTCACTGCTGATGGTTAAGTTTGATTTTCATTTTTGAATCTGCTATCTCCCGCCCACAACAAGTGGCTAGTACTTCTGCCCAAGCATTTTCTCGACCTATATACAAACCAAGGCAAGGCGAGCATATGGAACGAAGAAAGCAGCTGTCTGGAGTGTCTGGATACGCAGGCAGCATCCTTTGTGGTCGACAACGTAGCGGTGATATCAGAAGACGATCTTATGGAGTTCACCCTGACCTGGGGTTTGGAGGCAACCAAACAGCCCTTCCTATAGGCCATTCGCGCGCGCGCCTAGCTCTTCTCCACAACGAATCTACCACTCCATCAAGAGTTTCTACAGCAAGTGGAGTAAAGTTCTTTTATAAATAAGAAAGTGATGGCTCACCCTACTGTGGGAGGGTGGTGGAACTCACGGTTGGAAAGCATAGCAGAGCGTATCGGTATGATCTGCTACCCCTTACACGCTGAGGAAGCCACCAACCAGAGACTTGTGACTGACGATTGGAGATGAAACAGAAGCATATATCTTCTGTTTCATATGCTCAAAGAAATAAGGAAACAAGCACGCCATTTCAAGGAGAATGCGACAAATGGCGCTCATCTTATAACTATCTCTATCTCCAGAGGTTTCTCACCTATGCTTCACCCTATAACTAATATCGTTTATCCACCATTTCGAACCAAATAAAATCATATCCAGGGACTTGCCTCTGCTTTCATCTCACATAAAGTAAACGGCTTGTATGTTGTGCTCAAGGTGTGTGGAAGTACTCTTCTAAACTAAACGAAGGTCGGGTTGTGATCCTCCTAAATTTCTCTGTCCCGTTCCTTTCCATGTTTGGTTTTCTTTCCATCTTTAACTCACGCTTCCATTTTAGTTTCGATAATTAATTATCTGTTTTATTGGTTTGTTTCTAAACGACTATTTTCATATTCAACCTGTTTTTTAATATGAAATTTTACTATTGACTATCATTGAAGATTGTTTTTCCATGAAAGAACTAATCACTATTCAATTTATATTTTAATATTAATTTTTTATTATTTATTAAAAAATAGAATAAATAATAATCAGTTTGGTTTTTATACTTAAACCTTTTCTTCTTCTTTATATTAATTATGTTAGCGTATTCTACCCTAATTAGGCTAACTTAAGCCTAGTTAGGTGTTGGATTTGACCGTTGACTCATTCCTCGTGAGGTGTCAAGGCTGTTGAGGTGTCTTGACAGGTGTCCAATCCCTCTTGACACCTCTCCCTTGCATAGAGAAGAGCAACTCGCCACCACTGCAGAATAAGGAGTCCTCTCTTCAATCCATGACATATGTGCCTATTCTTGTGTTATGTAGTTGCTCATCCTCATGCTATATATTGAGGGTTTGAGCTCTCTATTCAATGGGTCACCTAATACAATATTTCATTGTCCATTTGTGCTTGTTTCTCATTTCCTAGATCCTCAGTTTCTTATATCTTTTTAATAATAAAAATGAATAGTTTAATTTTTATGTTCAACTTTTTTTTCATATTAATTTTTATTATTGATTATTTTTAATGACAAAAGATTCATAGTTTTATTTGTATATTCAATTCATTCCTTCATATTAATTGTAAAATTATTTTTTTTTATGAGAATTAAAAAATCTAGTTTCCATGTTTAATTATAATTTCATATTATTTTAGTCCATATCATATGAATTAAAATTTACAATAATTAGAACCTTATTTTATCTCTCTTCTATATTCTTTATATTTTAATGTTAATTTTATATTCAAATATTGTACATTTAATAATGCAAATTTTAATTTAAATAATATAATTTACTAAATTTTAAATAAAATTAAATAAGACTATCTAAATAATAGTGTAATTTGGTAAAATTTCCATACCTATTATAATTTCTATTTAGTTTTGAACCCATTTTGATGGATTGGCTTAATCTAATTACATATCAACAAATGGAGCAATCTTGTGCGAAATCAAGGCCCATTCTTTTTTCTTTTAATTGAGAAAAGCCTACAATTATGGCTATTAAGAGCAACATAATATCAAATCAACTAGATAGCTAATGACTACAAAATATACAAAGAATCAAAATCTCAAAGAAAAGTAAAGAAAATATAAAGTTTATATTATCTACATCCTTTCAACTTTTATAGCCTAGGCTACCAAACCTCCTTGATCTCATAAGCATCACACATGTCCTCCTACCCAACTTACTTCTAATCCAACCAAAAATCCTCAACATAAAATGACTAATTAAAAATTTAAGATAATTGATGTATTTCTTCTCCAATCTACCCTTTTCCCTCTTATGCCACAATCTCCCCATATTCCACCAATATTTGAACCTCTCAACCTTCCTAATGTTTGTGTCATCACTATTTTCATTGTTGAATCCCTTATCCCATTTACTTTTACCTATCACCAAGCTTCACTAACCTAACACCCTCTAGCCTCAATATTGTCTTGCTTCTCACCCTCCCAACAACATAAAAATTTAAACACTAGCCTACTTCATTCCACCTCTATCCAAAAATCGAGCTAGCACCTTCATCTACATCTCAAGACCTCCTACATATCTTATTTCTTTAGTTGAGGTCGTGTCTCCTCCCTAGCTTCTTCATCGTAGTCCCCTCATGTCTACTAGTAGTATAGAGAATTGTAGCCCAATGGTATATTCTTTTCCTAAACCACTAACACATTTAGGTGATTGTTATATTTTTGACTTGGTAGTTGATGATTGTTAATGATACTCACTCATGTGCTAGATATTGTGCATCCAACAAAAATTTAAGAGGATGTTAATCCCCCTATAGCTATAGAATCTCCTATTTCCACTTCTTTTGATTATATTAAGGTCCATTATTCATTGATTCTTTTGCCACCTAAAATGTTGTGTTCTCATTCAATTAAGATTGGGATGATAATGACTTTTTGGGTGAGAAACTAAACATGTAGGTACTCTTTCTTTGTCTCACTTATGTGTGACTGTGTACTTTTTATTTAGATATCATTTGTGTCTTATGTGCATTAATGTATATGTAGTCCCATGTGCATATGATTATTTGTGGACCTGTTAGTTCCCCTTAGAGGACCCAGGCTACTCTTATAATAGAATAGATAAATAAAGAATGCAATGTTGTGATATGCCTCTATTGTTATATCACATAATTATCATGTATATTATGTTTCCTATTTTTCTCTCTAGTATTCATTATTTATGATAAAGTATAGGGTCATTTAGGCCTCTTTGATGTTGACTCAAGATTATATATATATTTCACTACATGTTCTTATGTGTTTTATCCCTTCAAAGTTTTATGTAACTCCAATAATAATGAAAATACTATTAATATTCACTAGTTGTGTATATCCTAGAATATATTGACCCGATGGCAAATAGATCCCTTTGTGCGTATTTTATTGTCATATTGCTAATGTGTATGAGATACTAACTTTACTTTCATCTATGTAATTTATTGGAACATGATTTTGCATGTAACATTTTATCACTTTTAATAACATCTCATTACTTTACCTCTCCTTTTTGGTAGCATAAATTATGAATATAGTAATAAATATTTTCATATATTTTCTCTAATATCCCTATATTCCATTCCCCTTTTCTAACTAAATATTAATTTTATGTTTGACTTAATGAATTATTTTAAGGAATGTATATATCCAAACATACTCCAATGTGAAAACACACCCATTACCAACATCAATTGGTTGTGGCCCCAAGTATAGAGACATGATTTTATTTTTCCACCTTAATAAATTTTACCTAGCTATAGAGTGTACATGTAATTTTTGGTATTATATTTATATATGAGAAAAAAAAGAAATAAGTAAACTAGTGTTGGGAAAGGTGTATCAACCTTGCTCCTAATGTTGAGACTACAAAAGGTGTGATTTTAGGATATAAAATATAAAAAAATCTAGGTTATAGGTTTAGTTTTTGGCCAAAACAAAAAATTATAGTTGTTCGACAATACCTATGGTGATGCTCATTGTGTAGATCTCTTTGAGTACTTCAATAAAGTTTAGCTCAACCTATCATCCCTATACTAATGAGAAGATCAAAGTTGTAAATTTAGGATTTTGGGAAATTTTTTCATATGTTTGGTAAGTGGTAAACAAAAACAATGGGACTTGACATTAGCTTAGTTGGAGTTTTCCTAGAATAATTCAATCAATAGGAGTGTTTGAAAAGGTTATTTTTTTGTTATCTATGGTTATAACCCTACATGAGTGTTCATGAGTTAAGGGATAGTAAATACATGAATAGAAAAAGTATGCAGTAGAATAATTTGTCAAATATATTCATGAGGTACATAATATAGTGAAGGCGAATTTGGAGAAGAGTGCCATCAAACACAAAAAAAAAATGATATACATAGAAGAGAACAAGATTTATAGGTGGGTGATATGGTTATGACACATTTTTGGAAGGAGAGGTTCCAACAAGGAACATACAGTGAATTAAAATAGAAGAAGATAGACCCATGTAGGGTCTTGAGGAAGTTTTCATCCAATGCTTATGAAATAGAACTTCCAGTAGGTATAGACATATCTCCCATCTTTAATGTTATTATAGGAGAGACAACTAGACAAGGGGATCCACACGCAAATTTGTAGGATGCACAAGAATGGATACATCAATTTGCTAAAAAGGGATTTGAAGACATAGACAAGGAGATTGGTTCTCGATTGGCTGAGAAGACTTGAGGGAGAGAATATATGGAATGCTTGGTTCATTGGAAGGACAAACTTATAGATGAAGCCTCTTAGATGAATGTTGCAAATTTAGCTAAGCATGGAATTCCAATTTTAGACTTTGAAAAAAGTTCATGAGTCACACATGAGTTTAGAAGAAGTGTTATTGGAGGACCTCTTCTCCTCCTTCAAGATACAAAAATTCAGGAGACATTAGCCTCCAAATCCTTAAACAAAGAGGAGCAAGGGGAATCCCCTCAGGAGAGTTTGTTAGCACACGAGGAGAGAGCCAAGGAATGATGAGGAAAAGGGTGGCCATCCACCTCAGGTGTAGTTTAGATTTGGTCTAAAGTCAAGGAAAAATTAGGTAGAGAGGAAAGATCAACAATATGGATCGATGGACACACTAGAGTTGTGCTAGAAGCAAGAGAATCTTCATCATCCTGGGATGAGTCACTTGATGGATTTAATCAATAGCATGAATAGTTCAGTAATCATCCACACCATCCTTCTACCACAAGGTAGAGCCTTTGTGATGTGAGAGAGGACAATTTGAAGCTAGGTGACCAAAGGAGAAGTAGATCAACTACATTGAAAAGGGGGGCCCATAATCAAGAGGTTGACTCGAAGGCCAGTCCCTAACCATAAAAACTACATCCTCATTAAGAGGCTTGGAGATGTCAATATCCACCAAGATGCGAGAGAAAATAGAGTGCCCCATGTAGGAAGTGAAATAATCAACTTTCAAGAAGTGACTAATAGAGTTTCATATGGCCTGATAACACAAAAGCTCCCAAAACTATAGAGGGAGGTTTGAAAGTCTAACCCACACCAAATACACACTTAATGGCTCAGTAAGAGGATTAAATGAGGTTGAACAAGGCTTGGAAAAGAGGGAATGCTCTCCCTAAGCACGCAAATGACCCAAAACCAAATTTATATCCTTATAAGAGGAAAAGGAGGCAATGAAAATCCTTTAGCACACGTCAAGAGCATAATATTACCCATCACAAGAGGCCTTCAATAATCTAGCACCCATTAGTGAAGATCGGGAAGAGAAGGCCAAATATTTTTTAGAATATGCATACTAGACCCAGGTACATTGATAGAAGTCCTCATTATCTAACACATCTAAGCTAAAAACTTCCACTAGAAGGGTGATCAACTCTAGAACCAACTATCTAAGCAAAGCTACATCCAAAAAAAGAAAGAACAAGGACCAAAGTGGAGCACAATCAAAACCCATCCCACCAAGCATAATGGGTGATTTTACACTAGGTGCTAACACAAGCACCTCAAGACTAGAACCATGGACAAGAGTAGCAGGTGGATCTTGTGCCAAGGAAGCAACTATTAGATCCCCAATGCAAGTTGAGGTCACAAAAGGTGACGAGGAAGACTAAGCGGAAATGTGACCAAATCCAAGGTTGGCAAAAGGAGCAATCACTAGAGGGGCTCGACTAACACCATATAGAAATGAGAGAGCATCCTTGTCACAAGTCGAGGTTATAATAGGAGACATAGATAGGAAAAATGATTTTGAACCAATGATAGTGAGTGGAAGAGTGGTTGTTAGCGAAAGAAGAATTTTTGTATACAACAAATATTAATGTTGATCATTGTATTGTTTGTGTGATTAGGCTATTTGATAGAATTCCCCAATCCCAATTGCATCGTAACTTCATATCATAATTTCCACATCCTTCTATATTGTTGGCCACTAGAATAATATTCTTTTAAAATTTTGTGTTTATTGGTTTTGGTCCCATGGAATTACCACCACAAATCCCTTGGGGACACTCACTAATTATTCAAGGAAGGATTATTACTTATTCAAAAACTTGAGAAGCATCCCATCACAGTTTCACCACAACAATTCACCTTCAAAGTAACATATAATTTCTTACTACAATAAAAGTATTCTTTTTATTTAGGTAGAATACCGCCTCTTTATACTATGAGTTATCCTTAAAAGGATGAGTGAAAATATTTAGACTAGTACTTACCTCAAGTGCTTCTAGGTTTTCTTTTGTCATAAGTTTTCTTAAACATTATGTTAATATTCTTTTGTTAATTATACCTTCATATCATAATATTAGATCTTATTTTTCCACCTTAACATTTTTATAGAGGCCTCTTGTTGAGTAACTACAACACAAAACAATGAAAGCTATAACACATCTACTATAGGGTTCCTTTTCCCCTTCTTTTCTTTACCCCTATTTTCTCTCTCTAGTTATATATAGTAGATATCTATTTTATAAAATGTAAGAGGAGGCTAGACTATTACAATAGGTTTGTGTTGTTGTGGTTTTCTTATCTTTGAGCAAAAACCTATAAAACAAATATTGAAGCTTGGCATTTTATGTGTCTCCAAATCATAGGGTAATTATATGTCCTTTTATCTCAAACATCATAGTGGATAATTTAAAATTTTATTTTTCCTCTACCATTTATATCACTGTTAATTACATATCCACATTGGTGATTGACATGTTATTGTTTTCTTTGTTCATCTAACTTTTTGGAAGTGTTCACCTTTTCTTTTCTTCATCCTTCTACTATTTGAATACATGAAGCTTTAATGTATTTTTTTATGTGTTGATCATTCATCATTTTTTTGTTCCATTTATGCAATGTATCAAACTCTTATTCTAAGTAATTATGACTCCTTGTTGCATATTTTTTTGGTCATCTTATGTATTCTTGTGTTTTTGAAAGCTATTTGGTTGACCATTGCAACCTGTGTGTTTCTAAGCTCTAGTCAAATGGTGGATGGATGTCTATTCTTGACTCATTGTTATTTATTCTTTTCATAGTTTACTTTCAATATTTACTTTTATCATGTTTGACCCTAGTTAGAGCTGTGAAAGAATAGGTTGGTATTTGACCCTCAATCCAATGATTTGATTGCATGCAATCTCTTGGCTAAAAGACATTTGTATTATATATGTAGCCTATTTCATACTAAAACATAAGAACATTTAAAACTTTCATCAATAATAACCTTGCCATTAGATTCATTATTGACCTTATTATTTATTTAAATAAAATAACATAATTAGAGCTAGTTATCTTAGTTATCTTATATCTTCTTCTCTCTAGTTAGAGCTGTGAAAGAATAGGTTAGTATTTGACCCTCAATCCAATGATTTGATTGCATGCAATCTCTTGGCTAAAAGACACTTGCATTATATATGTAGCATATTTCATACTAAAACATAAGAACATTTAAAACTTTCATCAATAATAACCTTGCCATTAGATTCATTATTGACCTTATTATTTATTTTGATAAAATAACATAATTTATCCATTGTAAAATCAATTCAATTGTTATTATTTACCTATTAAAGATATAGGTTGGCTACTAGATTCTTATTCTTTTCTTACATCTCAATGAATTAGCTATGGATAAAAAAATTACACATTTTTAGACCCTTCTCTAATTCAATCCATAGGCAGGTATAAGTTGTTCATCTCTTTAATAAGAATATTTGCATCAACTTCTCTAACTATGACGATGATGATGACTCTTCTTAACTATGGTCATCTCTTTCTTTTATACTTTGGCCTATATTTTATTCTTTGAATTATGATTATTTTAATTTATCTTAAAAACTCATCTATTAATATCTTAGTACATTCTTATGGTCTTGGAAAAGTAGTTTTAATTGTGAATAAAACATGATTAACTTATTATTAGTTTGAATATTATAGTTATCATTTTTAACATTGTGACAATAGAAATGATTTTAAATGTTAGAGATGTTGTGGATAATTATTGTCATATAAAGAAAAGGTATTAAATATGACATTATAGTAGAGTTTTAAGCTAAGTGTATGAGTGTACTGGATGAATAATTGGTATATAAAACTTATCTAACATGTAAATGATCTAAACAAAAGTGGTTATATTGATTCTTTAATTTTATACATAAAATTCATTAAAAATAAAAATTAGAAAGCTCCAACATGGGCCCATGTTAAAAATAAAACATTTTTTCCTTAATGAAACCTACAAAAAAAATCAACTACTAATATTCACTTAAATTAATTGATTTATTCTATTAGATCACTATGATATTAGGTGAATACCTTTACAAATTGAAACCAAGATGAACTAAAAAGACACATGTATGAAGCCTGGAACAATAGGATATGTATCCCAAAAACAAATTCCTTAGGCAGTTCAATAACCATAAGAAGAGACTCATAGAAAAAAAACTATTAGAACTAAGATACTTTCCATTTGGATGCCTAGAATTTCTAAAGCCTCTAAAATAAGGCAATACCTTTGAGAAATAATTAAAATTCTTTTGTTTGAACAAAAAAAATTATTGATTAATATTTATTTTATTGTATGGTTAAAATGATTACGCATTAAAAAATATGAGCTTCCTAGTAACTAATGACTTAATTTTGAGTAATAGGCTAATTTGTATCCTTAACCTCTTTGGTAACTTGACAATAGGTAAGTGTAATATGCACAATATAGATGATAAATTTTAGAGAACCAAGCAAGAAAGAAAGTAAGAGAATCAACTTGGACCAATCTAAATAGTAATTAACTTGTAACCTTATAATCCATAATACAAATGTTGATGAAGTAAAGTGATAGGTTAATTACTTTGGAGAAAATATTAAATAACATAAAACAACCCAAATATTAGTTAAATATATATTCATCCAAAGAAATATTTCACAAAAATATGATAATATGATCTTCCTTAACAATATGTATCACAAACTTAACTTATAAATATTTAAAATAGAATAATTGTGGTAACACAGATCATATAAGCGTGTAGACAAACACATTGATATGCAAGGTAACTTTGTTCATTACATGACATGAAGGATATGTGGATTATTGTGGAGATGTATAGTTTTTTCTAATCTTGCAAATGCATTAATTAATCCATGATCAAGGAGAATTTTAGATCGTCCAAGATCTAGCTATGGATATCAATCGCTAGATTTAGTTCACTTCATTAGAACCCCTTTTAATTCTTGCAATGCATACAATTAGTGGGGGACTATTAAGAATGGATGTTGAATTCCTTGAAAGTTTTATGTCTAGCTATAATTATTGAATAATTTTAATCTTATAAAATAATTTACCTACTTGGAAGATAACAAATCATTTTGAAGGAAATTTGAGTTTCCATAGTTATCACTATAATTTATGCTTTGTTGGTCTTATCGAAATTGTATGAATTCATTAAATAGGGACTTAAAAGGTCAACTATGACTAGGATCCTCAATCACCTTCTAATAGTTTGTGCAAGAGTTGTACAAGTTGTCTTATTATACTACATGGATAACTTGAAGTCACTTTGACCCCTCATGGTCCTAGAGGTCAAAGTGGCCAATCAAGTGATACATTTTTCTTGTGGATGAGTTACACTTTGAAATGGAGCATATAATTTAGAATTGAAAATACATCAACTAATTTTTTCTCGTGATTTTGAGAAAATGGTTTTCAAAAACATTCTTGAATTTCTAGATCTTCTTGGCCCATATATAGGGATTGAAATGGAGAAGATAGTACATATTTTATGTAAAGTTATACTTTTAAAATTTCTCTACATTTAAAGTATAGACCTCATTGAAATTTAAATGGGCTTTAGAGGACAATCAAAATTGACATGCTTCTAAGTTAAGGTCTTTGTCATCTCATAATTCATAAATCTTCAATTCTTTTCCAATTTGTCTATAATGATCAAACAAAACAGAAATAAGGGGTTTTATTCCTTCAAAGAATATGATAGTCATTTAATTTATTTTAGTTTTTATTAAGATCACGATAGTGACAAACATCCTTGAGTTTTCCCTCTCCTTATTTAAGAATGAATCTTGCTATTTATAAATATCAATATTATAAAATGTAATTTGCTTATGCTATTTTAATATAATTAATTAAAAAATAATAATAAAATGGTAATTGCTAAACTGCAATATACTAAATAGAAACCAATAATCAATGGGGAGATCTTTATTTTTATGATAGGATTACCGAGCACAATCTAACAAGCTAAAAATAAAATAATTTGTTGGTTTGTTTCAATCGAATGAAAGGAAGCAGTTTCCTTTTCTTTTGTTCTCTTTTTGCTTTAAATCATAATGACTCCAGAAATTGCAAAATTGAGAAAACAACAAACCATGTGCATTATGGGAAGATATTTATTTTCTCTATAGGATTAACAGAGCTACTAATCTAAACGCAAAAGAACTGACAAATTAAAAATAAAAGAATTTGTTGGCTTGAATTAATCAAATGAAAAAAAACCTCCTTGTTTTTTTCCATTTTTCTTAAAACTATAATGACTTTGAGAAACTTGAAAATTGATGCATGACTATGAATGAGAAAACGGAAAAACCCTATGCATTAGGTAGATTAAACCCCAATTAGCACAAATAATTTATCTGCACAACCATCGAGCAGTATTGCTACAAATTTCTCCCTTAGTTTGGATCACTGCAATTATTTTGAATCTTTGCATTCCTCCCAGTTCATCATAGAAACTTGAAAATCAATAAAAGAAAAGGTAGTTTGATCATTGTTGTAGAGAGAAAGCTAAGAATTAGTAAACGCAGCATCCCTAGTGTTAAAGGGACTAAATAGTGCTTGATCTGAGTGTAGAAGAAAATATCGATGCTCTCTATTATGCTTTCCAGTGTTGAGTTCCACAAGCTGGGGTTAAAACCCCTCTCGTGGCGGGGTGAACAAGCACTTTCCTCTATGGCATCTAGCTTACAAAATAGCTCCACTCCTCACTTGCTATAGAAACTCTTGCAATAAAATGGCAATTTCAACATGGAGCAAATCCAAACGAAAGGGCCACAGGAAGGGCTGCTTTCTCGCCTTTTGACATCGTCGTTGCGCTGTCGAAACACATGTACACCGTGGAGGATGCAACCTACATATCCAGCCACTCCAAATGCTTGTTTTCTTCATTCCATGTGCTCTCACCTTGGTTTGTAGGTAGGGCACAGAAATGCATGGATAGAAGTACCCCCTTGTTACGGGCGGGAGATGCAGATTCAAAATTGAAACAGTGCGACTCCCTTAGGACACTTTATGGCATCCACTAAACTTTTGCGGAGCTGGCTACGCAGCCTACAAAATCAAATGTTGCCATGCCATGCCATCCGCACCTGCATCAAACGAAGTACACCCTGACCCGAAGTACAATCCATCAATCAGCAGGCCAATCAGGAGTTCAGTTGCCGGTCTGGTCACATTATTAATTTAAATGAATTTTTCAAAATAAATATTTTAGTGAGAGAATTGACAAAAAGGTATCTCGATGATTTAAAATAATAATTATTATTCTAAGGGTCACATTTATATTGAAGATTTGTTAAAGAATAAATAAATTAAATTAAAATTAAATTAATTTTATTACTAAATTTTAAATAATTAAAATATTTAAATATTTAAATTGATTTTGAATTTCATTTTTATCTTTATTAATATTAATTAAATTATTTGTAATTTTTATCAAGTTTGAAATGCTCTAATTTTTAATTTAGATTTAAGTTTGAAATTTATTTTAATTATTTAATTTTTTATTAAATTATAAATAATACTTAAAAATTATTAAAATTAATTTTATAATTATTTTTCTTATTAAAATTTGAATTATTTTAGAATAATTATATTTGTAATTTTTATTTAAATTTATGTAATAAAAGATTGGTCGATGGCGTTCACGTGCTCTGCAAGCCGAGCTAGGGCGACCGTGCCCTAGCTTGTTCTCTGTGTGTTGCTCACTTCTGCGTTGTGGGGGGGGTTTTTTGAAGCTATCGGGGTTGTGGTGGTGGGGTTTTTTCTTTTCTTGAGGCCTTCTTGCTACCGTTTGGGTGGCTTGTGGGTGGAAGGGTTTTGATCCTTCCCTTGGGGTCTTTTCTTTTTTTCCATTTCTTGCAAAAGTGTCTTGGGGGTTTGCATGCCTGTTGGGGATCTTGTTTTTTGCTATGCAAGGTGGGGAAACATTTGGGGCTAGCCCCAAATTGGATTTTCGATCAGCATTTGGTTCGAAGCCTTCAACGCATGGAGTGAATGTTTTTGATAATACGTTGTTTTCTTTAGAGATGGAGATGAATGATCTAGGATCGCTTAGTGGTTCCCGAATAACGAAGATTAATGGGTGTTTGGAAAAATGCAAAGAGTGACCGAAGTTGATTATCCCGATGGAAATGCTTGCAGATGATAGTGAATACTATTCAAGGCACTCTTTTTATTGCAAGTTCATGGGTTTGAGAGTCTCGCTGCAATTTTTGGAATCCTGGGCTCAGCGGACTTGGATGCCAGAGGGGGAGATGGAGATTAGGCTCCTTGTGAACAACTTTTTTATGGTCTCTTTTGATTGCATGGCAGATCGAAATAAGGTCTTCAAGGGTGCCCCCTATTTTTATAACTAGGTGGGTTTGTTTATCAAGCCATGGCATGCTGGCTTCAACCTGACTGAGGCAATACCGAGTCGAATCCCAGTTTGGGTTCGGTTGTCGTGGTTTCCAGTTGAGTGTTGGCGGGATGACGTGTTGCATTTGGTGGCTTCAATGCTCGGTAAACCTGTTGGGTCTTCACAACAGACGCAATATAAAAAGGTAATGACTTTTGCTCGTATCTGTGTAGAAATTGATTTAAGCAAGCCACTGCCAGATTCTGTTGAAGTGAGTGCTGGATCATATACTTGGGTGCAACAACTAGATTACGAAACCCTACCTTTTCAGTGTCGTCTTTGTCATGAATATGGTCACTTGCAGCGTGGGTGCCCTAGGGCTAAGCCTGTGGTGCCCCAACCTTCTCAGCCTTCTCGTAATCCACCTAGGGCTGATAATGGTAAGGAGCCTATTCCAGGTGATGGTAATGGAGATGATGGTTATGTCCCTGTCAAGGCTCACAATAGGAATCGAGGCCAAAAGCAGACCTTGAGGGACAGGCAGGATGATGAAACTTTTAATAGGTTTGAGGTGTTGGATGATCTCAGCTAGGAGGAAGTGAATCCGGGGTTGCTAAACTTGGATCAAGGAACTTTGGATACAGGACAGGATGGGCCACCATTGGAGGCCATTCGGGTTGTGCAGGAGATTGGGGTTGGGCAGATGGATACAGATCAACAATTGATTGTCCATACTGAACAAGAATCTTCTATTGGAGCTTCGAAGAGTGGTGGAGGTGGTTCCCCATTGCCCCTAAAAGGAGGCAAGGATGTGGGGAAGAGCTCTTTGGCCTCCTCTCATTTGGGTATTTAGCAAAATGAACTGAAGAAAGGGGTTGGTGACAGGACTTCCAAGCTGGGGAGGAAAAAGGATATGGAGAAGATTAAATTAACTGGGGAAACTTTGGTGGAGTCAGGGTCAGTCAAGACTCTGGATTCACATTTTTCATGCCCCCAAAAATGATTGTTCTCTCATGGAATGTAAGGGGCTTGAACAGTGGCCCTCGACAAAAAGTTGTTCGTGATTTGGTTAGGAATCATTCTCCAGATGTTATTTTTCTTTAGGAGACTAAATTATTTGTAGATAATATGTTGGCCATGGCTCCTAAGTTGTGGAAATATGGTGAATGCTAGTGTGTGGGGGCTCTTGGTGCTTCCGAGGGGTGGCTTGCTTTTGGAACCCTCAGAAGATTTTCCCTCTCTGGTGGATGTCCTCTAGATCCTCTATATCCCTAGTCGCCTCTTGGTATGAGACTAGTGAGTGTATTCTCCTCTCTAATGTGTATGCTCCTGTTGAGTTTCTGGGTAAACAACTTCTATGGTCCCATCTTTGTTTTGTTCGTAGCTTAGCTCCTTACCATCCGTGGGTTATGGCTAGCGATTTTAATGCTATTGTGGAGTTGTCTGAGAAAAGAGGTGGAATTCCTAGGTTGGAGCCTTCTACTCTGTTATTCAGAGATAGCATTTCTGAGTTAAATCTTATTGATGTTCTGCAAAGTAATGGTCGCTTCACTTGGAATAATAGGAGAATTGGTGAGAGTTGTGTTGCTGAGAGGCTAGATCGATTCTTGGTTTCCTGTTATTGGGTTGGAGACTAATGGTCCACTTGATCTAAAATTCTTGATTGGAGAGGTTCTGATCATTGGCCTATTAAGCTTAGTATTATCTCTGCTCGGGGGCCTCGTTCTCCCTCATTCAAGTTCCAGCTTATGTGGTTACGAGATCCTACTCTTCATGAACATGTGGCTGAGTGGTGGCAGATTAGTAGACCAACTTTTGGTACGAAAATGTCACATTCTCCAAGCTTCTTCAGTTTGTCAAATATCAGCTTAAAAGGTGGAATCGGCAATGTTTTGGTAATATCTTTCATGCTAAGGTTGCTGCCCAAGAGGAGTTGAATAATATTATGCAGTTGATTCGTGAGAATGGGGCCTCTGAGGATCTTCTAAGGGAGGAGGCTAAGACTTTGAAAGTGGTTGAGGAATTTGAATTGCGGGAAGAAATCTATTGGAAGCAAAAGGCCCAGGTTGAATGGTTACAGGAAGGTGATAAAAACACCACCTTCTTCTTCAATTCTGTGAAGGACAGGAGGCATGGTAATTCCATTCCTATTCTGGTGAATGATAGGGGTGAACATCTTGCCTCTTTTCAAGAAATCTCTACTAAGGCATCTCAGTATTTTGCTACTTTATTTATGGAGGATTCACGAGGGGGCTTTGTTGAGGAAGCACAAGTTCTTTCTTGTATTCCTCAGTTGGTCTCTAGGGAGGCGAATGAGTATCTGATGAAAGATATCTCTTGATGAGCTGCTGGGGATTGTGTTTCAGATGAAGGGTAAAGCTCCTGGTCCTGATGGTTTCCCGATTGAATTTTTTCAGGAATTCTGGGATATCATAAAGTTGGATCTTTTGGTGGTTGTCCTTGAGCCCCAGAGGAATAAACAGATGCTTCGTGCTCTGAATTCCACCTTCCTTTCTCTCATACCCAAGTGTGAAGGGGCTGATAGGTTATCTTAGTTCTGGCCTATCTCTCTTTGCAATGTGGCTTATAAAATCATTTCTAAGTTATTGGCTGAGAGATTGAAGAAGTGGCTTAAAGTGCTGATTTCAGAGGAACAGAGTGGATTTGTGGCGGGTCGACAAATTATTGACGGGGTTGTCATTGCTACGAAGACCATCCACTCCATGGACAACTCCCACGAGAAGGCTATGTTCATTAAGCTGGATATGGCTAAGGCTTATGACAGGGTTAGATGGTCTTTTTTGCAGAAGATCCTTGTTTCTTTTGGTTTTGGTGAGGACTGGATCCAATGGGTCATGAACCGTGTCACGTCTATTTCCTTCTTAGTTTTGATAAATGGAGATCATTCTGAACTTTTTGGTGCCTCAAGGGGTTTGCGCCAAGGGGATCCTCTTTCTCTGTATCTTTTTTTGCTTCTTGTGGAAGGCCTTGGACATTTGTTGAAAAGAAGGGTGGAGCTTGGCATCATTCAGGGTTGGCGATGGGGTGGAGACTTGCCTCCGCAATCTCATTTGCAGTTTGTTGATGATACTGCCCTGATGTGGATGGCTACTATTAGAGAAGCTACTAACTTGAGGTAGGTGTTGGACATATATCTTGTTTATTAAGGACAATTGATTAATGAGGAGAAGTCTTCCATATTCTTCTTCAATACGCCGACCCCCATACAAAGAAGAATTGCTAATATCTTGAGGTTTCAGATAGGGGTTCTCCCTTTGATGTATCTGGGTTTCCCAATTTCTGTTCGCCATCTTCCCAAGGGTTCTTAGTAGAATATTATTGATAAGCTCCGTGCAAAAGTTAATCATTGGACCCACAAATGGTTGTCTTTTGCGGGGCGGGTTCAGCTTCTCAAGTCGGTGGTGCAGGCTCTCCCTACCTACAGATGTATGCTTCAGGTGGCTCTGATGGGGTTTCTGAGGGAGTTGGATTCTCTTGAAAGGCAGTTCTTATGGGCGGGAAGTTTGTCATCCTCCAAGTGGAGCCTGGTCAGGTGGGATGTTGTGTGCAGCCCAAAGCAATTTGGTGGTCTTGGTCTTCGACAGTCTGCGTTATCCGGAGTGGCTGTGGCTACTAAGCTATTTTGGAGATGGTGTGTGGACCAGGATCAGCCGTGGGCCAGGATATTATCTCATAAGTATTTCCCAGGGATTCCACGGTAGGATCTCCCTCGTTACCCTCTTGAGGGGAAAGGTTCAGTGATTTGGAATACTCTTCAGAAGGGTGCAAAGCTTATCAAGGAAGGTTTATTTTGGATTTGTAGACGGAGAACTGAAGCTCTCTTCTGGTCGGATTCTTGGGATGGATTCCCTCCACTTACTTCTCAGTTCCCCAACCTACTTCCTTTGTGCCAAAGATTTCTCGAGGCTGGCTGGGCTAGGTTGATTGACTTCAAGTCTGTTGCTTCTTTTGGTCAGTTGGAGGTACCTCATTGGAAGGATCCCGCAGTGTGGCCAGATTTGGGACTTGCAGAAGAAAGTATTGAGCTTCACAAGACTCTTGATAGTAGGAGTTGTAGTTCTCTTCTAGAGGAGGATATTCTTGCTTGGACCTATAATCCTAAGGGGGTTTACTCTGTTGCTTCTGGTTATCAAGTGTTATTGGCTCAGAAGCTAACTGGGGCAGAGGTTCATTGGTGGAAAAGGGTGTGGAATAAACTCTCGTGGCCTAAATGCAACTGCTTTGTTTGGACTTTGGCTTGGAATAGGTGCTTAACTTGGGATAACATTCATAAACGGGGATTTCAAGGACCTTCAATTTGTGTTTTTTGTGGGGGAGCAGAAGAGGATTCTTCGCATTTGTTCTTCCGGTGCCCCTTTGTTGTGCAACTTTGGCATTGGTGGTGGGAGGTGTGGAAGCTTCCTTGTATTCATGCATGCTCTTTGGTTGAATTCTGGGATAGTATGGGAAGACCTCCTTCTATGGCTTCCTTTTTGCAGGAAGTTTGGTTCGTGGGCCCTACCTTTCTGCTTTGGCAGATTTGGCTGGAGCGGAATCGCCAAATTTTTTGTGATCAGAAGTTGGTGGGTCGGAAAGTTTGGATGCGTATGCTAGGAATGGTGCAGGAGTCAGTTTTAGCTAAATGTGATGTGGTTTTCCCCTTGGAGAGAGGTGATGTTGAGTTGGTGGCCAGACTGGGTCTTCAAGAAATTCATTCATCTTTTGTCAGTTCCAGGAACTGTAGGCATGGGAAAAAGAGGGTTCAATGGGTTGGAAGGTGGTTACCTCCTCCAAATGGATTTTTAAAGATCAATACTGATGGTTCTTCTAGGGGAAATCCTGGGCCTGCTGGAATTGGTGGGGTTGGCAAGGACTCAGCTGGGTCGGTGATTTTTCTGTTCTCTATACATGAGGGGGTGAAGACTGTTAACTTCATGGAGGGTTTGGCAATTATTCATTCTATTGAGAGGGCCCTTGCTTTGGGATGGAGAAAGGTTATATGTGAAGCTGATTCACAAATTTTGATTAATCTCTTGAATGAGCGAAAGATATCTGATATAAATTGGCAGTTGGCTTCGGTGGTTCAGCAAATTCTTCAGGTTAGTTCTCGGATGGAGGGGGCATCCTTTGTTCACATCCCGAGGGAGTGGAATCATGCTACCGAATGCTTGGCCAAATGGGCCTCTGAGCATAATAGTGGTTGGAAGGTTGAGGATTGGGATCAGGTTAACCCTGAGCTGCATCTGGATTTAGACCGGTTCTTGGAGGAGGATAGGAGGATACATGGGGATAGTTGATGTTGTTTTATGCTGTGGGGTTTTTGCCTTGTTTTCTAGGGCTCGGTCCCTTGGTTATTATTGTAATGCTCTTTTATGATTTCTAATAAAGTTTTTACCCCTTTGTTTTAAAAAATTTATGTAATAAGAATAATTTCAAACTTAAAATATATATCTCTTTATCCCCCCCTCTATTTCTTCCTCCATATCTCTCTATCTCTCCCTTTCCCTCTTCCTTTTTATCTCTATATCTCTCTATCTCTCGGGTCCAAAGAATCATTAGTGCAATAACCAAGGATGATTTATTTAAAATATATTTGAGAGGGACCCAAAGATCCATGTGTGTTAGCCATGAACCTTTAACCCAAAAAACAATAAAAAAAATATGAATAAAATAGGAAAACCCAACCTAAAAAATCTAACTCTTTTCAATGCAAGGTTGAATTTTAACTTGGAAAAAATATACATGAACACTCGACTTATTTACTTGTAATTTAAAAATGAAAATTATGTTCATTTCTTCATTTTTCTCCTTTCTTTAGTGTTAGTGGCTACACATACAAACCTATGGTATACATATAAACTATTCTATATTTAAATTCCCTCTTCTTGGATTATTAGCATAGATTTATGTGAAACTTTACTTTTTTTCTTAATTTTATTTTTAGGATGTAGTTATTGATGAATTTTCCAAAACTTTAAATAAGCATGTCCATCTATTTTTGCAATGGCTAATAGTTGTGGATTTTCCTTCTCTATATTATACAAGAGTATTTAATCAGATTAATTTAGTTAGTTAGAGATACAAATTATGTCCCCAAATTATCAAGGGTAGTGTACCATTTTTTTTCAACTAAGTTTAAACCTTATCATCCCCAAGGTTTCCTAGCATAGTTAGATAATAGTTCCAAGTCACTTCATGACATTGACATATCTCACACTATACACATAATCTAACAATAGAGGAAGCATGTAAGAGTGTCGTCTTAAGATTAAGGGATCCTTCACATGGAGTTAATCAAAACCTAGTCAAAACCTTTTGGACCATTGGAGTTAATCATACTTCACATTTGTTGATCATTGGGGTTATGGTATTTCACATTTTTTGGACCATTGGGGGTAATGGTATTTTGCATTTGGTTGAGTGTTTACAAGGATCTATGAGATGGAGTATGTTGGGTATGTTGTAAAAAGAATCTATGTTGATAGTTGAGGATGAATAGAAATGGTATGGGATGTCCTTAGGAGTTTTGAATAAAAGTTATGAACCTTAGAATGACCTTAAATTTGTTTACAATTTCATTGATTTGAATAGGTAGTGAATTCGCCATCTACAATGGTGAAATTTTCTTTGTTATGATGATTGTGTCAAGTACCATAGAAAATTGGTTGGATACTGATGTGAATGTGTGGTCACCCCAAATGGTTTTCATCAATTTGGTTATTTGATTTATTATTTGATGGGGAATATCATATATTTATTTCCCATGGCTTGAGTGGGTTTGGATCTCATTGGTATAGTGGAGCATAAGTGTTGTTGGAGCTTCTAGAATATGCATGTAGAATAGAAAGCCAATTTTTATTTTATTTATTATTTTTAGTATATATATAATACCAAATATAAGTTACTAAAAATATTTATAAGTTATTAAATTATTTAGATGAAATAATAATTTCATCTTATAACTTTATAAAATATTAAAATTAAGGTACTTTTAATTTTTTTTATAAATTTAATACAAATAAATTAATAATTATCATATATAGATTTTTAAGTTGTATAACTACCAAGTTATATATTTTTAATAATCTTCTTAATATATTTTACATAACAATCCACATAAAATTAAAATAATTATATTATCTAAATATCTTTATTTTATTATTTTAAATTAAAATAAGTAAAATTTTATGGAATGAATATATAGGTAAAAATTAAATTACACATAGGATAAATATGTATAGGTAAATTAAATTACACATAGGTAAATTATATTACACATAGGTAAATAAATATATAATTAAGAATGAAAGAACTTTGTTAAAATTACTATTGCATATAAGTTTATACATTAATATACTAGTTTTAGAAACAAAAATATTCTTTGATATCATTATAAAATATTTTTTTGACACTAGAATAATAATTAAATTATAAAAGATTGAAAAATAATTATTCTTTTTAAAAATTCTAAATTAATGATTTAAAATTAGAAATTAGAAAATTAAATTTCAAAAATCGGAAATTTACAATTACACAAAAAATTATTTCTAAATTCATATATTTAAATCATAAATTTTTTATTTATTTTTTAATAAAATTGAAAACATTTCAAAAAGGAAAAAACATTCGTATTCTATTTTATTCAAAATCAATATGTATCAATAAATAAATATTATAAATTTAAGGTTTCACTAAATATTTTATTGTACAAAAATATAGAAACTTAAATATGCATCTAATAGAAAAAAAATTCATAATAAGTGCACATCTTATTATTAAACAATTGCAAAATTAAATACAAAGAAAATATAAAAAAAAATATTATAACAAATAAAAATAAGTTCTTAAATTAATATATATTTAAATAATTTATTATAAGAAATAAAAATAAGTTCTTAAATTAATATATTTTTAAAACCAGCATATCTATCTTTAAAAAAATGCAATAAAGAATTGCATTTACACTTATCATATAGTTTAAAATAATTTATATAATATTATTATTATGGTTAGGGTTAGATTACAATTTAATTAGGGCTACGATTACAATGTTGTCAAGGTTAAGGTTCAATTAGGATTAAAGTTCAATGAGGTTGATGGTTCAATTATGGTTAAGGTTAGGTTTAGATTAGTGTGAGTGTTTTACGATTAGTTAAGGTCAAGGTTCTTATAGGTTTATAATTATTGCTATGGTTAATTAGGATTAGAATTACAATTTGCAAGGTTAGGGTTCAATTAAAGTTAGAGTTCTAGGACAAATTAAGGTTAGGGTTCTTATAGGTTTATAATTATTGCTATGTTTAATTGGGATTACAATTACAATTTGCAAGGTTAAGGTTAGATTAGTATGAGGGTTCTAGGATGAATTAAGGTTAGGATTTCTATAGTGTTACAATTACTATTACAATTCAATAAGGATTAGGGTTAGGTTTGACATTATGATTCATTTGGGGTTAGGGATGGGGTTAGCCTTTAATTATCCTTATATTTTGGTTAGGGTTAGGGTTCATTTAGCAATATATTAAATATATTATTATAATATTTTAAATATAATAATTTATAGGGAGTGGACCATGGTTAGAATTAGGTTAGGGTAGGATTAGGGTTAGTATAAAATTTTAATCTAATTAAGGTTACATTCAATTTTAATATATTATTGGTTTCCCCAAAATATAGATTAATGGTTATAATCACTTTCAGTTTAACCCTAATATGAATATAATAATCACTTTAAGTTTAACCCTAATATGAATATAATAATCACAAGAATTAGAGTTCAATCTATGATTAGAATTATGGATGCATTAAAAAAATGATTGGAAGGATATAGATTGCACATGGAACCTCTTAAAAGGAAGGGAGGTGGAAAGAGAATAAACAAACCAAGGGTAGGAAAGCAGAGGAGTTAAAAAGAGAGGAAATAGGATTAAATCACAAAAGAAATTAGATGGAAAAAATAGACTAATAAAATATATAGAGAAATGAAAAAAGAAAGTCTAGGTTTAAACTTAACTAAAAAAATGGTACACTACTCTTTATAATTTAATGATATATTTTAATTAAACTAATATGTTTTCATTTATAACATGATATATTTGGTATTTTAATAATCTATAAATATATATATAGGTAAAAACTTAAAATAATAAATAAAGAAAAAATGACTTCCTCTATTTTATATCATTTTATTAATCTACACTAAATTTTAAAAATAGATAAAAATATTATATACATATATGATTTATACTTTAAAAAATATCAATTTTTAATAATTTGTGTTATTACATGCATTTAAACATATTAATAAATACAAATTGATTTTAAAAATTATTTATTTATTAAAACATTAAAAGTTATTTTTTAAAAATAAAAAAATAAATAAAACATAACAATTATTTAGTTTATTTAATAATGTATAAATTAAAAAAAGCACTTAAGAGTTTGTAGCACAAAATGCTTCGTATATAGCAAATTCTTAAAGGTGTTCATCAACACAACTATTTTTTCAAACACTTAGACTATAGAGAATTCTAGACAATCACAAGCATTTGTGTATTTTTATGATCAAGTGTCAAACCTATGGATCAAATTTGAATTTGCAAGTGTGAAGATCATTATGGTATGAAAGTGACATAGAATGAAAACAAAATAATTAGCAGTTTGCTAGAACATAATAAGACACAATTTGATAAACATCTTGTAAATTAATATTATCTTAACTCTAATATCTAAATATACTAATATATTATTACATTTGAATTCATCCTTAAATAATTTATGTAAAATAATTTTATTTTCTATATATTTTACTTTTATTTATAATTATTCATTTTTTAAATCTCCAAATTTCACCATTTAATTGGTAGATGTTTAAAAACATATCATGAGAAAGCAAACATAAGTTCATACAAACATTAAAAATTTAATTTCAATTAGTAGGGGTAGAAATATAAAGAAATATAACTACTCTTAATTGAATTGTGTGCTCGCAAATCACATTCTACAGTGTGAATTTGACTTTACTAGTACATCCAAAATAACAGTGCAACATATTTTATCATTTCACACCATATTTTTGAAGGTCAAATGAAGTCAATAGATATAAAAATAAAAAAATACATATAGGTAGCACTCATTGTTAGCTTTCTAAAACATGTTAATTTCTCCTATCCCATTATGTATTAATGTGTCATTTTGTAAAATTGCCACAAAGTTGAGGTCCTAGTTAATTTTGACAACCCATTTTCAACTAAGAATCCTTTGGAGTTCTAAATACAAATAAACAATTTCGCAATTATGAATATAATTAAGATAATAAATTCTTGAATATTAAGACACTAAGATGTATGTATGACAAAGACACTATAATTTGGGGACATAATTTGTATCTCTAACTAACTAAATTAATCTCATGAAATACTTTTGTATAAAATAGAGAAGAGTAGCCACAAATAATCATTTTAGCCATTACAAAAATAGATGGACATGCTTATTTAAAGTTTTGGAAAATTCATCAATAACTACATCCTAAAAATAAAATTAAGAAAAAAAGTGAAGTTTCACATAAATCTATGCTAATAATCCAAGAAGAGGGAATTTAAATATAGAATAGTTTATATGTATACCATAGGTTTGTATGCATAGCCACTAACACTAAAGAAAGGAGAAAAATGAAGAAATGAACATAATTTTCATTTTTAAATTACAAGTAAATAAGTCAAGTGTTTATGTATATTTTTTCCAAGTTAAAATTCAACCTTGCATTGAAAAGAGTTAGATTTTTTAGGTTGGGTTTTCCTATTTTATTCATATTTTTTTATTGTTTTTGGGTTATAGGTTCATGGCTAACACACATGGATCTTTGGGTCCCTCTCAAATATCTTTTAAATAAATTGTCCTTGGTCATTGCGCTAGTGATTCTTTGGACCCGAGAGATAGAGAGATATAGAGATATAAAGGAAGAGGGAAAGGGAGAGATAGAGAGATATGGAGGAAGAAAGAGAGGGGGAGATAAAGAGATATAGATTTTAAGTTTGAAATTATTTTTATTACATAAATTTAAATAAAATAAATAAATATAATTATTCTAAAATAATTAAAATTTTAATAAGACAAATAATTATAAAATTAATTTTAATAATTTTAAAGTATTATTTATAATTTAATAAAAAACATAAATAATTAAAATAAATTTCAAACTTAAATCTAAATTAAAAATTAGAGCATTTCAAACTTGATAAAAATTACAAATAATTTAATTAATATTAATAAAGATAAAAATGAAATTCAAAATCAATTAAATTTTTTAAATATTTTAATTATTTAAAATTTAGTAATAAAATTAATTTAATTTATTTATTCTTTAACAAATCTTCAATAAAAATATGACCCTTAGAATAATAATAATTATTTTAAATCAACCAGACACCTTTTCGTCAATTCTTTCACTAAAATATTTATTTTGAAAAATTCATTTAAATTAATAATGTGACTAGACCGGCGACTAAACTCCTGATTCAACTGCTGATTGATAGATTGTACTTCGGGTCAGGGTGTACTTCATTTGATGCAGGTACGGATGGCATGGCATGGCATGGCAGCATTGGATTTTGTAGGCTGCGTAGCCAACTCCAACTTTTGCAACTACGTGGGAACAGTGTTTGAGATTTGAGTTTGGCTTTCGTCACAAGTGGGAAATGCTGACCACTGGCTACAACGACGAATGTTTACTAGAACGGAAATGGATAGGGAATGAAATAGATTAGGCGGGCCCACCAGAACCACTCTAAGCGGTCAACGCTTAGATTGTGTTGGTTAAGCCCAACCACCCCATCCTAATTGCCACCACCCTTTGTTTCTCCGTTTCTATTTCTGTTACATTTGCTCGTGATGTAACATCTCTTTCTCTTGCGGTCAACTGTCTTTTCCACTTTACTTTCTACATTCTCCTTTGCCTTCAAACTACTCCCCAAATCACTAATGTTTTTCCTTCGCACTTTCTTTGCTCTTCTTCCTTCACACTTTCTCTCCCTTCCCTTTCTCACCATTCTTTGCCAAAATTCCTCTATTAGTTATGCTTATATAGACCTCCACGCTTTATTCACTTTTTTTCATTTTTGAAATGAAGTGTGTCTCTCCAAATTATGCGGTCGTGGGGGGGTTTAAAGGCTACTGGGTGCCATTTTTGCACATGATTACAAGTTATCATTAGGCATAACATTTTTCCTCAAAATTTTTGGTCCCTCTCATCCTATGGTCTCTGAGAATGGTGGGCACTCTTCCCACCTGGCCACCAATCATTCCTCTGCATCACCCTACTGCCCCCCATTCAACTCCTCTACCTCTCATCATCTATTCTTTTCTGGTAATTACCTTTGGCATCTTCCCGTTGTCCACCATCGACTCCATATATCAGCCCTCAAGCCACCCTTCCTTCTCCTCTTGCGCCCAACCATCGTGTTTCACCACTAAGCATCCTTTTCGCACGCCCCACCTCATGCAACTCTCTAGTTTCCTCCACTTCGACCTCCAAGCATGGCGTGGAATTGAACGTTACGGAATTGGCGTCCAGAACAAATCCTCCCACCATCGGCAACCCCAATCTCCATTTCAAAAGTAATTACCTTTTAACTTTTATTGTCCTTTTATTTATACTTATTATACTTTTTAACCCTTTTTATCTATGTTCTAAATATATTATATTATTTCATTTAATCTATTGTTTCCATAAACAAATAAATAAAATCTTATTATTTTAAATTTCTAATCTTATTATTTGAAATTGCTAAACTTATTATTTCATTCTTCTTTGTTATCATTCTTCAATTTTCCTTTTTCATTTCTTAGTATTATTATTTTACAATTTCATTTAACTCTTATTATCTTTTTATTAGACTTTTTTATCTGCTCTAAATATATTATATTAGCATCTATTATTTGAATAAACAAATAAATTGAATCTTATTATTTTATATTACTAATCTTTTTATTTTAAATTCCTAAATTTATTTTAAGATTAAACAAGATTAATAATTTCAAGGAACCAAAATGGAGACAACATTGCGTTCGGCTATTGATAAATTGGAATAAATTGGAAACATCTTTAATATTATGCAAATACTCTACATCAAAGTAGTAATGAATTCTCCAAACCTGTTATTGAAGAGAGAGAACATCAAGCCATCTAATGAGGGTGACAAAATAGTAAAATTTGGAATGCAAGCCGTCGAAAGAGAAAACAAAATGTGATCACCACAAACTATTCAAGAAAGTTAAAGCAGAGCAGAGGTTTTCCATGTGTAAGTGATTATCCTTGAAATATCTAATCTTGTTTAGTTTATATTATTTGTTTCATTTTATTTCTCCCATCTCTCTTTTCATTTTTAATTTCCACTGTTTATTTAATTTGCTTTTTATAGTTCTAGTTTTTATAATTATATTAGAGATCTTAATTGACTTATTATTTAATTGTCCTTCATTTAATTTAGTGTTTGCATAAACAAATAAGTAGGATCTTGTTATTTTATACTACTATTCTTATTATTTGAAATTACTAAACTTGATGTTTTATATTGTTTCATTCTTCTTATAATTTTAGTTTTCCCATCCATCTTTTCAATCAATATTGCAATATATTGCAATATATAAGTTTATTCGTACATATCAATATTGCAATATATTATTTGATCTAATTAATAATTTAATATGTTTGTCTTTTCATTATCTAAATCTATCATTCTTATTTTATCCATTTCTCTCTAGTTCTGGGTTATTTTTTCACTTCATCCTATTATCGCCTTTTCCTCTACATCCTTTTGATCTATTGGTTTCCTATTTTTGGGTTTTATGTCAACTAGACTAACCCAACCCTCACCTATTTATCTATCCAAGTCTGCTACTAACTTTTTCACTCTCACCTCTATCTATATTGCATCCTGATGATGGATCATGGAGTATGATTTGAAACATTGATGTGAAAAAATCATACACGGTTTCAATCCAAAAATTCAATACACTATTTTTCCTCATGTTTGAGGAAATCCCTTTGTGCTTTGATGGAAGACCATGCCTAATGGTATTTTCAATTACCTTTCATTTATTTCTAGACATTAAGTGTGATGATATGACACCATGTCCATTAAGATTCCTCTTATTGTAACATTAAGGGATAAACTAGTAGGAGTCCTCCTAGCATGGTTTCTTGATGCCTCCATAATATTTTGTTCCTCTAGCATCTCTCTTCTCTACCTTCTGTTTGATTTTCCCTTCTTTATTCGTATTTCTTTCAAAAGGATCATCTTCTTGCTCCCTTCAACACCCATTAAATGATCTTAGCAATAAGTTTTCTTACCTCGGTGTTATTGTCTATCACAATTGATATTTGAATTCCCAGACTATGCATTGACTAGTCCATTTAGGTAAAAAAATATTATTTTTATCAACTTGCTCATGATCATTTTATTTATAAATTTATAATTTATAATTTGATTACTAATTTTATTAAAAAAATCTGATTTTAATTTTCCTACTTATCTTTTTTCAATTTTTTGTTTGCACTTGCAGATATATTTGTTCCTTCATTTCATCAATTATGGATATCATTAGATATGTTGATACAGACTCTCCTAGTCTTGGAAAGACTTATGAGACATTTGACAGCATGCTTGGAAAAAATAAATAAGCAATTTGTCATAGCGATCCTAATTTGGGATTGTGTGAGCAGCACATTAAGCCCATCATGATGCAACGATGGAACACTATGAACACCCCACTTCATATGGTATCCTTTTCTCTTGATCCCAAATGGTATGAACCAAAATCTAGTAGGTTGCCTCTTTGCGATGACGAAGAGGTAAAAGAATGGTTAATGAGGGCCCTTGGAAAGATGTATTCAATTAAGGAGTTGAGTTTACAATGCACACAATGACTTGCTTTTACTAAACTTTATGGTCCAACAATTGAAAAACCAAAGGAAAAAGTAGATAGATCTACATTATCTCAAACAAATCTTCTTGGATGGTGGACATGGCATGGCAAAGATGCACCAGTGTTGAGGAGGCTTGTTATTCACCTCCATTCACAGGTTGCTAGTTCCTCTGCTAAAGAGAGGAATTGGTCCACATACACCTTAATTCACTCTATCAAGAGGAATAGGTAGACCTCTAAACATGCAGAGAAGTTGGTCGTCGTGCATAGTGCTCTGCGACTCCAAGATCCTTAAACTTTAGAGTATCGACAGACTCTAGCTTTATGGTGGGATGTTGATCTAGAGGATGCCACCCATACAGATGAGGACAACACAAAGGAGGGATTAGTTGGAGCCCATTAGATGATCCAACCCATCATACTCATAGTGGTAATGACTCAAAGCCAGACACTAATTTTGATGCAATGTTGGGAGATTCTAATTAGATACAACCTCATACTTTCCATCACTAGGTTTTACAATTTGACATTTGTGATTTTGTCAATTAGACATTTGTAGTGCACACTTGTAGCCTTTGGGAATTTAGGTGTGTGCAGTATTACTGATGAGGTAAAAATAACCTCATCATAATAATACCATAAAGACCTGGTTCATACATGCAAATATCTATCCTCTACCAATTAATTAAATTTTAGGAGAAATAATTGCTTAATTTTAGTAAGAACTTGTATAAACTTTATTTCTTTTGATTTCTTAAAGTAATTTGCCAATACAAATTTAATGGGTTGTTTTAAGTGTTTTGTAGATAATAATCGGTCAATCAAAGTTACAGATTGAAGCATCCAGTTGGCACATGCTCAAGAACAGTTAGAGATATATGCTGGAAATATGCTCCGAAACTTCAGGATGATGGACCAAAGATGTTGTTGTTCTTAAAGTTGTTATTTTTGTTACCTTTTAAATTAAAGACTTTATGGCTCGACTTCAGCCTCTTAAATGTTGTGTAATAGGATTAAATACATATGAGTTATACGTAGATCTGTTTAGATATTTTTCAATGGTTATCCATACCATTTGAAATATAGCATGTAGTTACAATTTCTCTATAAAAGATACGGTCTCTAGAAGTAAGAGATATATAGTGAAAAGTAATGTTATACTGTCAGAATGTTTCCAAGGTTTATGAATAAAGAGATTGTTATCTGAAATTCTGAGTTATGAGTTATGGATGATAACTATGATTGATAGAAGTGTTTTTGAAATAGCTGTGGATGTGAGATGAGAATGAATGTGTTGTCCCACGAGCTAGCCACTCGACGGGAGTAGATACGTGTTCTCTTTTGTTATATTGTTGTTATGTAGAGAGTTATTTAAATTTACTGTTATGCAATTTTAGCTCTGAAGTATTTGTTATCTTTTCACTTCCGTAGTCTCTGTTATTTACTGTTAGAATTTTTTACTGTTAAGGAAATGTTTTATGGATTGCTATAAGTTTTTCTGTTCTTATAATTTTCCAGCTTCTTAGTTTAGTTGTTTTTATGCTTTTTAATTTAGTTATTATGTTTTTTTTAAAATTAGTATACTTATGCCTACAGTTCAAGCATTTTTTGTTTTCTTAGTAATAGATTACTTTACAGTTTGATAGTTAAACAGTTTGAAGTTAGAATTAATCTTTAGTTGTTTTTAAAAGTTAGAAAACTTGAGGGAGATACTCCGGACCTCTTCTATTGCAAACTGCCTTGAACACTACCTGGTTGACAAATTGAATATTATATTCTAAAGTAATGGGACCTAACGATAGCCTATCACTTTTTGGCGCCGTTGTCAGGGACCCCTTAGCTTCTTTTGCTTAAGTGTTAATAGAAAATGCCTAGAATACCTCTTTTAGGACAAAAATACTATATGTGGCTTCCTTTTTTTGCATGTTCAGGAAAAGAGGCCCTCACGGATGATTTATACCAAAGACCCCCCCAAAATACGTTCCAGTTATACAAAGGGAGGCCCAAGGCTCAGAAGACCATTTTGCTAACGAATTACTTGAGCCTAACCCACCAGAGGCTTTCCACTATCTCCCAGAAGATCATCCTATAGTGCAACCTGTGGTCAACGAAATTATTGTCGAGGAGCATATTCCTCTAAACATCATGGGAGATCAGAGGGTAGAAGCCAATCGTAATGAAGCACACCGTAATAATAATGATCCTCCACTACCTAGAACATTCACTTATCCTATTGCTCTGGATGCAGATGATGATACAACAATGAAAAACATCTCTCCAGCTTTCCTTCCAACCTTTCATGGCTTATCTTCGGAAGATCCAGACCAATTTCTTTTTGAATTTAAGGTCCTTTTTCAAAACTATGACTATAAAAATGACAACTAGAAACTAAAGTTGTTTCCTTCTACTTTGAAGGATTCAACCATGCGCTGGTTTATGGGACTACCGTCTGGAAGCATTACAACTTGGGCAGAAATGGAGACGGTGTTTTTGAATAAATATCAGAGTTATTGTAGGGTGAGTGATCGTAAGGAAGAACTGTTTAAACTTCAGAAGAATGAGGACGAGAGTCTAGAAGACTATTTAGATAAGTTTCTTTTCTTATCTAAACGATGTGGGGAAACAACCATTAGTGAACTGAGATTCTCAAGACTATATTTCTTAAAGGACTCAATGATGATGCAAGAAGAAGTCTTGATTTAATGGGAAAAGGTGATGTGTCTCAGTTAAACCTTGAAGATATATGTGATTTGTGTAGCAATTTTTCACGAACTCGTGGAGGAATCTGAAAAATAAATCTTTTCAAAGGGAATAACGAGATAGGTAAACTTCGAGAAGAAATAGAAAATCTAAAGACATACATACTGGTCCAATTGAATACTACGTTGGATGGTATACAAGCAAAGACACGTAACCCTGAGACTTTGTCAATCTATTCTCCTAGGTGTCGAAATAAACATCTTTTACGTGAGTGCCCTTTAGATAAGGTTAATGTTTGTCAACTCTATGAGCAAAGCCACCCTACCAATCAATGTGAGATTCTTACTAATCTTAAGAATACTAAGAAAAAAACTGCTTAGGTTGAAGAAGAAATGAATGTGCTAAATCAACGCCAGGGAGGTAATTTTCCTTATGGGCAGAATTCCAATCCTGCATGGAGACCCCAGAATAACTGGACTGGTAATCAATGGCCTCCATCTTGGAATCAACCCTACCCTCCACAGCCTACTTGGGGAACTCCTTATTGGGGATCTCCTGAATGGGCAAATCAATCATGGGGAACTCAACAATGGCCAAACCAATCACAACAATGGTACCCACAACATATTTCTCCCCAATGGAATCAGGGACATAATAAATTTTATACTGGTCCTAGGAGGAATCAACAACAGAATTTGTTGCCACCACCTCAGAATCTTCCTCATATTGAGCAGGTGAATCAATCTCAACTTTCGGCACAACCACTTCCCAATCCAAAGAATAGTAGACAGAATACTCCGGTATATACTACAGAGCAAGATCATGTCACAAGCCTTAATGCAATTCATTGTGGAAATGTTCAGTTACGTTTCGGTAGGACTCTTCAATCGCCCACTATTGAGGAAGTAGTGGACGAACCTATTTCTCAAAATCTTGAGAAAGATACTATACTACCTGCGAATATTCATGAGTTCTCAGTAGCAAGAGTTGCTGGTTTATCTCGGGAGGAGGAAGGTCAGTCTTTGACTGAGTCTAGTAAAGATATTCCTCCAAAGGAGAAAAGAGATATTCCTTCAAAGGAGAAAACCCAAGCACCATTTTTGGAGCGCCTGAAATCAACAATTTTGAAAGATACTCCAAAAATGTCATTAGCTTCTGAAACTGCATTAATTCAGGAAATTAAACAATTGCAAATAGAGGTTCCTTTGCTGCAGGCAATAGAGGAAATTCTTGAGTTAAATTAGTTGATCAAACAACTGTGTATTAGAACTCAAGGAAGGAAACCAAAGAAAATAAACACTGTGCACATTGATGGTTATCTAGCTGAATTTTTGTCTAGAAATATTGTTGCTCCAAAATATGATGATCTTGGGAGTCCACTGATTACTATTACAATTAATGAGGTAGCAATACCTAATGCATTGGTGGATTTGGGAGCAACTATTAATGTAATGACGGTGGATGTAATGGAGAAATTAAGTCTTACAGATTTAAGTCCTACAACTATAGTCTTGCAGATGGCAAATCAGTCTATAGCCATTCCAAAAGGTGTTAACAAAAATGTTCTTGTTAAAGTTGATGGATGGGAATATCATTCAATCACTTACACCCAAAGATAGTTATCCAATAATTTTGGGAAGACCATGGTTGGCTACTGTCGCTGCTAAAATTGATTATCGAGAGGGAGGAATGACCATTTCACATGGTCCAGATAGTAAACGTTTATTTGTATATCCTCCTGCTAAATTCACATAATATAATAAAGTCTAGGTTGATGAACCAGAAGAATTTAGCGGGCAAGACAGTCTGGCCTCTTTGGCCATGGTGGTGATTAAACATCATGGAGAAGAATTAGAGGATGAGTTAGTGAGTGAGGTTGCACATTTCGCTATAAGTTCTAGTGAAGAAGTGATAGAGGATGTACCAAAATTTTTGGGACAGCCGATTGATATAAGTGGGATGGAACAAAATTATGTTACCATGGGGATGCCTTGTCCCTTGGCTAATATGATTCCTAGAACGAGTTATTTTTTTGATGATATTACAAGATTTCACCGACTTATACCTCATAGTTTTCCTCTGAACACTTTGTTACGACCAATACACAATGTCACTTCGGCTTATCCAAGAACAAAAACAATTATGTTGTTACCAGGAAAAACTGTGAATATCAATAGTTGGTTGACAGAAATACAAGAGGATAAATTATATAATGTGCTGGTAAAAAGGTCTAAAGCTTTTCCTTGGGATTATACATACATGAGGGGGATTCACCCGAGTGTTTGTACTCATCACATTTATATTGATCCTAACATAAGACCTGTTCGTCAACCACAGAGGAGACTCAACCCCGCATTAAAGGATCTTGTTAAAGTAGAGATTGAGAAACTCCTTCGTGCAGGATTTATTTATCCTATCTCAAATAGTAAGTGGGTGTCACCAATGGTAGTAGTACCAAAGAAAAATGGCATGTGGAGAATTTGCGTGGATTATAGAGAACTTAATAAAGTCACCTTTAGAGATTATTTTCCCTTACCATTTGTTGACCAAGTTTTGGACAATTTGGCTGGGAGGAAATATTTTTCTTTCTTAGATGGATTTAGTGGTTACAACCAAATTCAGGTAGCACCAGAAGACCAAGACAAGACAATTTTTACTTGTCCTTGGGGTACATATGCATACCGAGTTCTTCCTTTTGGACTTTGTAATGCTCCGGCTACTTTTCAGAGGGCCATGTTGGCTATATTTGCAACACTCGTTAATGATTGTGTAGAGGTTTATATAGATGATTTCACAGTATATGGGTCAACCTATGATGAAGCTCTTCAAAACTTGGATAGGGTTTTGGAGGTTTGTGAGGAAAACCGACTGTCCCTTAGCCATGAAAAGTGTTTAATAATGGTGGAACAAGGAATAGTCTTAGGCCATCACATTTCCTCGGAAGTAATAAAAGTTGATCCTAAAAAAATTGAAGTCATACAACAATTAATTGTACCTCAAACACAAACAGATGTTCGAAGTTTTCTTGGACATGCTGGATATTATAGAAGATTCATAGAAAGCTTCAGTAAGTTGGCGGCCCCTATGTTTTCTCTCCTCCAAAAAGATGTGGAGTTTAATTGGGCGTCTGAGTGTCAACAATCATTTGAAATGATAAAAGAAAAGCTTGTCTCTGCTCCTGTACTATGTGGACCAAATTGGAGTCTTCCCTTTCACATTTATGCTGATGCTTCAGATGTTGCAATTGGTGCAGTATTAGGGAAAGAAGATGAGGATGGGGGTAAATATGCCATATATTTTATTAGTAGAAACTTACCGTCTGTTGAGAGAAATTACATGACAACAGAAAAATAATTCTTAGTAGTGGTTCATGCCATTAAAAAGTTTCGTCATTATAGTACAGGATATAAAGTTACAGTTTATACAAATCACTCAGCTGTAAAGTATTTAATGAAGAAACCTGTAGTTAATGGTCAAATAATGAGATGGTTACTACTTCTTCAGGAGTTCAATGTGACAATACTTGACAAGCTAGGGAAATTTAATGAGGTGGCAGACTTTTTATCTCAAATTAAACAAGAAGAGGGTGATTGAGCACCTGTACAAGATGAGTTCCCTGACGAAAATTTGTTTGCTATCTCTATAAAGGTTCCTTGGTTTGCTGATATTGCCAACTATTTAGCCACTTCTGAAGTACCTCATGAATTTACCTTAAGACAAAGGAAGCGACTTATTCGAGTGTGTGCACCATTTAAATGGATTAATGGGATTTTATTTCGTTGTGGACCTGATATGGTTTTGAGAAGATGTGTCAGGGCTGATGAAACTTATAGTAACCTGAGGGCCTGTCACGATGATCCTTTAGGGGGTCATTATTCTGCGAAAAGAACTTCCCATAAAATTTTAGGCACTGGATATTATTGGCCTTCAATGCATAAAGATGTTAAAAATTATGTTCGTCATTGTGATGAATGTCAAAGAGTAGGAAGACTAATTGCTTCGACAAAAATTCCTTTGCAGCCTCAGATAACTTTGGAACCATTCGAAAAATGGGGGTTAGATTTTATCGGCCCCATAGAACCTTCCTCACAAGGGAAATAATATATATTAGTTTTTACTGATTATCTGACAAAATGGGCTGAAGTTCAAGCTTTACGAGTTGCTAGAGAAGAGCAAGTTGCTGATTTTCTCTATAATAAATTTTTTCTTCGATTTGGAGCCCCTCGAACCATTGTTACAGATCAGGGACCCCAATTTATGTCCAAATTTCTCTTAGCATTTACGAACCATTTTCAGGTGAGCCATAAGAAGTCATCCCCCTATCACCCTCAAGCAAATGGTCAAGTAGAGGTCACTAATAGGGAGTTAGAAAACATACTGACAAAAACTGTCTCTTGAGGAAGGAAAGACTGGGCCAGGAAATTGCCTGAAGCCGTTTGGGCGTATAATACAACATGGAAATCTACAACTGGATTCAATCCCTATGAGATTGTTTTTGGAAAGAAGCCTCTTCTTCCCATTGAATTTGAACTTCAGACCCTACAAACAGCTATGGAATTGGGTCTAGATTTGAAATGAGCTCAAATAGAACGAGTTTTACAGTTAAATGAGTTGGATGAGCTTCGTCTGGATGCTGTTAATCAAACAAAATTGGTTCAACATCAACGAAAAGTTTGGCATGACAAATATATTAAAGAGAGAGAATTTCATAATGGTGACTGGGCTTTGCTATTCGATTCAAGATATAAAGACCATAAAGGAAAACTAAAAACTCATTGGCTGGGGCCATATGAAATCTATGAGGTTTACTCGAATGGAACAATTCAGTTAAAACCAATTGATGGTGATTTACGAACTCTCTTAGTTAATGGTCATCGCCTACGTATTTACCATAAACTAGTTAATAGAGAAGAATTTACAAAGCTGGTAGAAATTCAAGGAGAGATCCAATGCATTGACTATGCCAAGGCAAAGTCTATTTGATTTAACTTTTTGTTATCTAAAATAAATAAATAAATAAATTTTGAAAATGGATGAAAAATTTGTAATAAAAAGACATGTGTACTTAATTTATTTTCAAAGTATTTTTCATAAATTTTTGCACTTAACACGTATTTTAATTTTGCAGGACTTCTCATAAAGGAATAACAACTTCCACAACACCATTCAAATATGCTCCGGAACTTGATCATTCAGCTGGCTAGTGCTCTTGAACTTGACGGTCTGAACATCGATGCTCTGAAACTCGCTTTTTAGCCTACCATGTTGGACGGATGTTCCTGTGGAATGATTTAACAATTGAAGTTTGAGTTAGTGGTGTTCGTTATCTTCTTCTCTCCAGTTGCTGCCGGCTGCATCTTTTGACGATGTTCCAAAACTTTCATCTTGTCGCTACTCCGGTTGCATCTTTCGATGATGCTCCAAAACTTTCATCTCGTGGCTACTCTGGCTGCATCTTTCGACGATGCTCTAGAACTTTCATCTCGTCACTACTCCAACTACATCTTTCGACGATGCTTCAGAACTTTCATCTCGTTGCTGCTCCAGCTGTATCTTTTGACGATGCTCTGAAACTTTCATCTCGTGGCTGCTCCAGCTGCATCTTTCGATGATGCTCCAGAACTTTCATCTCGTGGCTGCTCTGGTTGCATCTTTTGACGATGCTCTGAAACTTTCATCTCGTTGCTGCTCTGGCTGCATCTTTCGATGATGCTCCAGAACTTTCATCTCGTCGTTGCTCTGACTACATCTTTCGACGATGCTTCAAAACTTTCATCTCATTGCTGCTCCGGCTGCATCTTTCGACGATGCTTCAGAACTTTCATCTCATTGCTACTCTGGCTGCATCTTTTGACGATGCTCCGAAACTTTCATCTTGTTGCTGCTCTGGCTGCATCTTTCGACAATGCTCTAGAACTTTCATCTCGTCGCCGCTTCGACTGCATCTTTCGACGATGCTTCAGAACTTTCATCTCGTCACTGCCCGGCTGCATCTTTCGATGATTCTCTGAAACTTTCATTTTGTTGCTGCTCTGGCTGCATCTTTCGACGATGCTTCAGAACTTTCATTCGATCACCGTTTTGGTTGCATCTTTTAGCGATGCTCTAAAACTTATCCATTTTTCCAGTTCCTAATGCATGCCTTACGCGTGCTCCAGAACTTTAACCACTTTCTTTGTCCAAATGCATGCTTTACGTGTGCTCCAGAATTTATTAATTTTCATTTCGCCAACTCCTTTCTGGAAAAAAATTCAAATCTTTTTCAATGCTTTGATTATCGTACATTGGTACATGCGCCTTCTTCTTCCATTATAAATAAAAGCCGCCATAATAGCCTGTCTTCATTAATGACTTCGTCATCCATGAGCCTCTTCATTAATGTCATAATAATTATACTGTCACCTTAGCCAATACCCTTGCATCATCCTGTCAAATTGGTAAAGGTATAAGATCTTCAAGCGATCATGGAATGAAAGTAAGTACAAATTTTTGCTTTAAATAAGTAGTTATTTTTGAATAAACTATGATTGATTGGCAAGAGTTTCCTTTCCCAATTTAGTAAATTGTGCCACTTGGTGATTAATTGTTAAGTACGCCACTCTTTTTGCAGCCCTTCATGCAAATTGAAATTATTACACAACAAGCTTCGAGCAAGAGTAGAGTAAATGATTACAGTCTGATCATATTTTCAAAAATATTAGTGCACAAGTTCTTGGCATTATTGAATTTTTCAGCAGGGTGGTAAGCAAGAGAGAGAGAGAAAAAATGGGTGGTACAGAGAAGAAATCTGAGCTAGCTTCTGCAAAAAAGTTGTTGGGGTTAAGTAATATCTCTTGGCTATTTGAGGAAGTGGGTTGGTTGGATTTTGTCAGGAAATTTGAAGGGTATAATGAAAAGCTGGTGAATGCATTTGCAGAAAACTACTCTAACGGACAGGTGATTCTGCATGGGAAGTGTTTCAAGGTGAGTTCAAAAATTATCTCTTCTATTTCAGGGTTAGAAGATTCTGGTATTAAAATATCTGAAACCACACAAATTCCATATCAAAAATTATTAGAATTATTCCTTAGACAGGGAGATCCTCAACCCATGATAGTTGTCAGTACTAGGGGAGAAAATAAGGGGTTTCAGCAAGCTTCTATCTTAGAACCCTGGGGTACTTCTGTTGCATGGATCATTAGATATTTTACTTGTGAAGGTCAACTTACCACTGTGGTAGGACCAACATTCCGCATATTAACACATTTGTGGCATGGGAAGGAAAACCCTGCTCTAAGGGTTAATTTGCCTCATTTCTTGAATGATTCTATTAATTCTTCAATAGAGAGATACAAAACTGGTTCAGGGCCATTAAAACACCATGGGTTAATTCAATTGATTTGTAAATATCATTTCCGTAAGAAACCTAAAAGCAAATGGGAAATTTTTTTGGGAAAGTTTGATATGCCTACATCAGGAAGGAAGATAAAATTAGGAGAATCTTCAAAAAAAGTTGCTTCACCTTCCGGAGCAACTTCCCCCGGAGACCCCAAGGCTCCTGAACCCCAAATTCCCACCATAATTGGTGAGGAAGTGCCAGAATTTAGAAATGATGAGTTTGAAACTTCGGCCCAAATAGAAGATGTAGAGATAATGAGTCCAAATGTGGATACTCACCCTGTTAAGAAGAGGAAAAGAAGAACTATTCTTCTTAATGATCCAACTATTTTAAATTATCAGGATACTCCTCCTTAAGGAGGAGTAAAAGATTATCCTCTGGATCTGCAAAAACCCCAGCATAGAGTAAAGAGAATAGGTCAAAAGCTAAAAAGCAAAAGAGAAATTTGGAAACTGAGGAGTCAATTCACCAATCCTCAGAAAAATAAATATCTGTTGAAGAAGTACATTCTCACTTGGTGTATGAAGAAGAAGCTGTAGAACAGGAAAATCAGGAAATAGGAAGGGGACAATCTCCACTTCCTATGGAGATTGATGACAGTATGTTAGGGAAATTGTCTCCAGTTATTAATAGAGCTGTTGAAATTGTTGAAACATAAAATATTAACATAGAATTGGAAAAATTGAAATTAGAGATGGAAGAGTTAAGAAATCAACTGCATGAAAATAAGGAAAAGGTGAAATTACAACAAGAGGAAATAATGGTGTATAATATTGTAATAAATGAAAGGAATCAAGAAATTCAGGATTTAAAGTTGGAAATACAGGGAAAAGATACATCTATTAGTGAGCTGCAAATACGAATTCAGAATTGTGATAAGGAAAATAGGATACACATGGATGGATTAAATAAAGAAATTCAGAATTTAAAAGGAAATTTTATGCTCATGTTTTCAGCCTTTGAAGAGGAAAAGAAAAGACAGAAAGAAGAATTAAATACTTCTCTTAGTAATATTGTAGAATTAGAGCAGGACTTGCAGGAAAGCACAAGTAAACCAAAGATGGAATCCAGAGAAGTTCAAACCAAGCCAACGGTAACTGAATGGTTCCAAATTCCGTTTTCCTCCATTATTAATGAAATGGATGGAATGGTGCTATTTCCTCAGAAATGCACAAGTTGAGAATAACAGATTGAGAATGGAAATGGTCTTATTAAGAGAAGCATTTCATAAAGCTTATAAGGGGAAACAAGATGCATGTCAAATAACTGAATTTCTTATATCCTATAGAAGGCCATCCAAATTGTATTCCATGTTTTTGAATGAATAATGTTTTAGATGGAAATTGCTTAGAATTTACAATGATCAGCCTTATGAACCTAATGATAAAGAATTTGTTAAAATATTTGTAGACTCAAAGCCTGAAGAGCAAGATATGCTCTGTGAATTCATTACCCATGATCTTTTGTTAGAGAAGCATACTGATTTCTTTGTTAGTATTTTTGTGGGGGAAGTACAATTAAGATCTCTATTGTCTACTATGTGGAATCAAATTCATTGGCAAGAACGTAATAAAGAATATGTTCAAGGAGAGAAAAGTATAGGACTTCAAATGAGATCTCTAAATAGTAGACCAACAGCTTTTAAAAAGACATTTGTAGCTCTTTTGCTGGATGAGAAAATGAAAGAAAGGTATGATGACAGCCTTCGAGTCTGCTATAATCATTTCATAGAACAGGGGAAAAAATTGGTTGGCAAGGCTTGGCATGCATGTGAAGAGAGATACACTCCATTGCCTATATATCTAAAGAAAAGAGAAGTGATCTCTCCTCTTGGTCTTAGATGGTCCTTCAGAAGAGCAGGTGCCTTGGCCAAAATTTTAGGAGATCTCAGAACAAATTGGATAGGAATGAGGTATAGACCTCCTTTACTACTATATCTAGCCCGTGCTTTCCATATTAATACAGATCAAGACATGACAAAATTTTCAATGAATGGAAACGTGGAATTGCTTTTCATGGAGGTTTCCACAATTCCCCTATAAACTTTGATGTCACAGCAAAATATTCGTATGATATCAGTGCAAAATATGAAGAAGGGAGTAGAGGTCAGAATTATAATAAGGGGACAAGAGGACCTGCCAAGAACTAGGAAGGGGAGGAAATGATGAGGTAAAAATAAGCTCATCATAATAATACCATAAAGACCTGGTTCATGCATGCAATCTCTATCCTCTGCCAATTAATTAAATTTTAGGAGAAATAATTGCTTAATTTTAGTAAGAACTTGTATAAACTTTATTTCTTTTGATTTCTTAAAGTAATTTGCCAATACAGATTTAATGGGTTGTTTTAAGTGTTTTGTAGATAATAATCGATCAATCAAAGTTACAGATTGAAGCATCTAGCTGGCACGTGCTCCAGAACAGTTAGAGATATATGCTGGAAATATGCTCCGGAACTTCAGGATGATGGACTAAAGATGTTGTTCTTAAAGTTGTTATTTTTGTTATCTTTTAAATTAAAGACTTTATGGCTCGACTTGAGCCTCTTAAATGTTGTGTAATAGGATTAAAGATATACGAGTTATACGTAGATCTGTTTATATATTTTCAATGGTTATCCATACCATTTGAAATATAGCATGTAGTTACAGTTTCTCTATAAAAGATACGGTCTTTGGAGTAAGAGATATATAGTGAAAAGTAATGTTATACTGTCAGAATGTTTCCAAGGTTTATGAATAAAGAGATTGTTATCTGAAATTCTGAGTTATCAGTTATGGATGATAACTATGATTGATAGAAGTGTTTCTGAAATAGCTGTGGATGTGAGCTGAGAATGAATGTGTTGTCCCATGAGCTAGCCACTCGACGGGAGTAGATACGTGTTCTCTTTTATTATATTGTTGTTATGTAGAGAGTTATTTAAATTTACTATTATGAAATTTTAGCTCTGAAGTATTTGTTATCTTTTCACGTCCGTAGTCTCTGTTATTTACAGTTAGAATTTTTTACTGTTAAGGAAATTTGTTTTATGGATTGCTATAAGTTTTTCTGCTCTTATAATTTTTCAGCTTCTTAGTTTAGTTGTTTTTATGCTTTTTAATTTAGTTATTATGTTTTTTTTTAAAATTAGTATACTTATGCCTACAGTTCAAGCATTTTCTGTTTTCTTAGGAATATATTACTTTACAGTTTGATAGTTAAACAGTTTGAAGTTACAATTAATCTTAAGTTTTTCTTAAAAGTTAGAAAACCTGAGGGAGATACTCCGGACCTCTTCTATTGCAGACTTCCTTGAACACTACCTGGTTGACAAATTGAATATTATATTCTAAAGTAATGGGACCTAACGATAGCCTATCAATTACTTTTTAGTTTTTTATAATTTTATATCATGCACATTGACAATGAATTATCGAGTCAATTAAATACTAATTTTTCAACTCTCATGTGAACTCTATTGTCATGTTTTAAGGATTCTATAATGTATATGTCAATATGATGAAGGCCTTATCAATGTTACCATATGAATATTTGAAACTTCCCCATACTTTTAAAATTTTATATATTTTTATATGGTTTCCCCCTTTGCCATCCCAAAAAATGGCCTAAAAATATCCGTCCTCGAAATGTGTCTCCTTGTCCCCACATTCCCCCATCCCGGAGACTTGGTGGAACATAGAACTCTCCTCTTATGTAATTTCATTTCTTGATTCAAGACCACCCTGTACTACTGCAATCTATCCATCTTAAGCTGATTAACAATGTTATGCTTCCCATTGTTCTCTGGTACTTCTATTAAACATAATATGCCCTATATTGTTTACATTTACACCAATGGATGTATTTTCATCTCAAGGGGAGTAGGAGTTGTGGTGGTGGTTGTATCTTGAGTTTGAGACTAACTTGTAACCTCTTAATAACTATCTTACATGGGGAATGTTATCAATGGTTAATCAAAAGAAAAATGCCACAATTTTTGGGGTCAATAATTATATTCAACAACAATGTGTTTCTATTCTATGGATGGGAACTCTCCCCAAGTTATTCATGGCATATGCCTTAGCACTGCATATATGTGGCCTAAATAATTCAAGTAATTTTGATCTCATTTGCTTTATGTTAGTGTATTTATAATACACACTATTTCTTTGTTCATCTAATCATGTTAAAAAAGTTAAGAGAATCTTGCACTAAATTATATGTTTCAAATCCTAACCCCCAAACATGCACTAAATGTGATTATGTGCTTATTGTAACACTCCCGCCAAGGAAGCCCAAATGACAACACAAACTAAGCCAAATTAACGAAATAATTTTTTTTTAACAACAAATAACATTATAATGCATAACATAACATAATATAATAAACTAACCCTAGGTCCTCTAAGGTCCCCCACTGCGCTACTCACAAACTAACAATCAAGAATACTAGAAATATTTCATCAACTACTAAGATAACACGATTGATCTAACCTGTAAGGTTCATTTTAAATCACCACATCAAATGATTCTGCATTACTTACTGCCATAATGTAACAACTAATAATCAATCATTAAAGATCATTTTCCTAGCCAACTATCATATGAAAGATGCATTTCTTTACAATACTTTTCACAAGAAGATATCGATAATTTTTACATCACTATAATAATTACAACAATGCTTCCCAAAGTACATGTGGGAATATTACATCAAATTACATGAAAAGATACAACGAGAATACAATCCAATATACAAATACATGAAAGGTTGCCTTCTTGAACTGGAACAAGAACTGGAGTCCACAACACAAAGAACAATCATCACACTCACGAACATGCAGCAAGAATACCCAATGGAGAAAAAGCACCAACCTCCCAACCATGTGGAACCCTAAGGTCCACCCCCTGTGCTAGGAGATAACACAAGGTCCCACATCCAACAGGAAATCAGGAGAGCAACAGGCTGACATAAACAAGGGATTATACATGATCCCTACAAAACACTGCCAACAACACCCACGTCAATACTAGAGGCACATCCACAAAAGGAGGAAACACAACTAGGGAGTGCTAGACTGCAATAGGGAGGAGTGTCATCACATGGTCCAAGCATGGGTTGTCCTGGCAGTCTCTCACTAGACCCCAGCCCCCATCGAGAGCCACTCCCCCTACTTGCAACTAGAAAACCCTTCAATATAGTATCATTACCATATCACAAGGATCCATACATAACAAGAGCAACATCCTTAGAGTTTACTTTTCACATAAGGCACATAACCCTGGACATTGCCAAACCACTTCTCAACATACTTCACACAGACGACGTCCACTTCCAATAATTCCATAAGCACTTAATCCATCAATCAAGGCACAATAATCTAAATAGGTATTCCTAATAATATGGTGTTATTCCAATCACTCATTCCCACATAACCCCCCATAGTTTAATTTAAAGATCATTTACCCCAAATAATTATATTTGAAAATAGCAATAGTAACAATAACCTAATTAATTAATTCACATAATAATTTTGCTAACTATTAAATAATTACAAGGATAAGAAACATTTATTTGCTAGTTAGTTACAAGAGTAAACCGAATCATTTACTATTTACTCTGAATCATTTAAATTGAATGACCTTTCTACTTACAAAACAAATCAAACCACTTAATTACTTACACAATTCTTTTTTTCCTATAACAATTTAGATATTCTTTTTAATAATAATTATTCAAATAGAAACTTTTATTAAATGACATTTCTTATTCCTCCACTTATTATTTAATCTATCACAAATAGGAGAATCAATCTTTCATTATAACCAAAATAAATTTATATATATAACCAACAAAATGCAATTTATAATATAATTTTTATCCAAATGTGATATAATATATATATATATATCTCAACAACTATTAAATATCAAATTCTCCACTGATTAAAAGAAGATTGTGTTTTCAGGACAAGACCACGAAAGTCTTAAAATAGCTAAATGGGCGATCATAAAGAGAGTTCAAATGATAAGACTATTACCGAATTACGAGTCACACCTTGCATAATAAATATTTAAACATTTATGCTGACACGACCAGAAAGTTTTAACCAGGAAACGCATTACCCTAAAATAGAACTCATGAATACCATCAAATGTGCATCACCACAAAATGAAGATTTCCAATTTATCGGTAGATTGAAAAGCGCATGACAACGATGGCAAATGCGTAGGAGAAGACAATTACTCTTTTACTAAGCATGTCTCACGATGCCGAGGCACTTTCAAAGCTTGCTGACACAAATATTAAACGCCTTCCAAAGTGACTCTTAGGCCTAATATTGGAGCATGTTGCGGGACCCAGAACACCTCACTATACATGACATTTAACATTTAGTCATTGCAAGGGAGCACACAACTTATAATAATTGAATCGCTGGAGAATGCGATTTTCCTTAACTTGAGTAAGGGTTAAAATAGTTGGCTAAAAATCCTAAATATCCTTATAAAAGAAATTATTCATTCCTTATATATTTATACATTATTGAATGCAGTTTATAGAATGCAATCATTAAATTTCAATGCATAAACCAAACTCGGAAGCATGTTGCAAAGGCAGCAAGGCGTACAAACAGGTTTAAGGGCACATAGCCCCCCAGTATGGCTGGCCTATGCGCCAAGCATGGGTGCAAGACCAGTCATGGGAATTGCACGACAGAAGATGTCAAATCACATGGACGGAAGGATAACAGGACGGACACAAGTTGCAATTGTTAGAAAAAGCTTAAGGAACCTTCAGGTAACATTTTCTTATGGAACAGTTGACTGAGATAACTCTTTATTCAACCGACCACCCTCTCATGAAATCTCATTCATATAATAATCTTGTACGATCTTCTCATAGCAAAAGTGATTTTCACCCCGCTGATCGTCAACTTTTTCCCTATGTGGCATTAAGTCAAATATTAGAAGGTTTTGTTAAAGTGAAAGAGTTTGCAGTTCATTAAAATTTACAAAACTATGCCAATTCCTCAAGCTACACCATGCTCAATTTTATGTGGATATTGATAATTATGTATCGAAAAGTATTGGTTCGTAATAAAATAGAAATTGCTCCTAATGTAGTTGGGAATTGATGCATGAGCTTCACCATCACGTTGGATGTGCTTTCACCGCCATGCACCATCATGCTTGTTGTGTGCCTTCTTTGGAGATAATGTTTATTTGTGGAATGTATATAAAAAAGCATTAGTGATAAAGATAATATTTATCCAATATCCCAAAATATAGAAACATCCATATTCTTCTAGAATTCTCTTTTTTGAGACTTCTCTTAGTCTTTTCTAGGATATTCTAGAGATTCCTATGAGTCTATAAATACAACAACATCTTTGCCATTGTAATCATCAAGAAATCATTAAGCTGTTTTGTAATTTGGTTATTTGATAATATATTTAAGTGTTTATTATTTGTTGCATTCTTATTCATTTTATCTTAAATAATTTATTTTATTCAATATGGTATTAGAGCCCTTATAAATCTTGGGCTATGATCTGTGGGTTTTGGAGTGTTGGTTGTGAATTATATGCAAGTTGTCATTTGATTTTGAGAATCATGTTTCTTGTGGCAAAAGAAGTGATCAATATTGTAACAAATAAGAGAATCAAATCAATAAAAAATTGGTGAGAGATTTATGATTTTTAATTCTCATCGAGCAAAAAGATGGAATTTAATATAATGGATTACATTGGTATTCCTTTACCTACAATTAAACTAAATGGAAAAAATTATTATGATTGGATGGAAAAAATTATTCTTCTAACGCTTCAAAATTGCTATGAAATTGTTAACGGTAGCGAAAAAAGACCAGCAAGTACTGGAAAAGTTTAAGAAGATTGGGATAAAAGAGATCAAAAGCCAAAAACATTAATCAAGCTTACACTTTCAAAAAAATATTTTCTAGAAGTTCGCAATGAGAGAAGTGCAATAAAAGTGTGGGATATTTTGAAAAGTACATATGAAAATTCAGGTGATGTATGGACTCTAACTCTCACAAGAGAATTATACAACATGAAATTATCAAATTCACAAAAGCTATTCCCTCATCTAAGCAAATTAAAGGAAAAGAAAAATGAACTTTCTTCTCTCGGAAAGGATATAGATGATAAAGATTTTGTGCAAATAATTTAACAAAGTCTTCCAGGATCTTATCTTTCATTTATAAGAGGGCTAGATATTGCTGATAAATTAAAAAATATAAAGTATAAGAGTTATGTGCTAAGTTAGTGCAAGAAGAAAAACATTGAATCAAATAAAGGGAGTCATTTCGTGATGAAGCTTTCATAATTAAAGGGAAACAAAATTATAAAAATAGACAAGAAAATCATTCAAGAGAGAAAAATTGTAAGTATGAAAATAGATACACTCCATTAAAACATTATAATAAAAGCTAATGGCAATGTAATTATTGTGGTAAGTTGGGTCACAAAGAAAATGAATGTTATAAGAGGATTAAAGATACAAAAAGGAAGACAAATAAGTTTACAAAATCTTTTGATTCTAAAAGTAATGCTCTTTGTATTACACTTAAAGCAAATAATTGTTATAAGGATGATTGGGTTATTGATTTTGGTGCCACGCAACACATGTGTTACAATAAAGAATAATTTGAATCACTAAGGAATGATAGCACTATAGAGAAAATATATTTAGGAAATAATAACTAGTGCTTTGGAAGTTAAAGGAACTAGAAATGTTCAAGTTGATAATGGTGTGTTAAAAAATGTGAAGTTAGTTCCAGAGTTGAAGACAAATCTTCTTTTTGTATCTCACATTTCTAATTAAGGGTATAAAATAGAATTCTACAATGACAAATGTTTAATCAAGGATGTGAGTAATAACTACAAAGTGACTGCAATTGGTAAAATGGAGAATGGATTATATAAATTCCAAGAATTTACTTCTAAATATGGAAATGAGAATATGTGTGCTATTTCCAAATATGATGGTATTAGTAGGTTATGGCATGAGCATATGGTACGTGTCAATTATCAAAGCCTCAAGCTTATGGAGAAACTATATATGGTGCATGGGCTTCCAAAAATCTCATCAAGTCACAAGATGTGTGAAGGATGTGCTATGGGAAAGTAACATGTGGAAAGTTTCCCACAAGGTAAATCACGGAGAGCAAAAACTCCTTTACATTTGGTTTTGTTGGTGTCATCCACCTCCCAAGCGCACCATCTACAAAAAATAACCTTCATGGAAAATGAGAGAGTCAACACAAGGCCATTTCACCATAAAAATGAGTGAATAAAATGAGATAGATAAAATTGCATATGATACAGCCTTTTAAAGGTAAGAAATTATGTGACGGGTGGGAAACTACTCACATGAGAAAAAATCACCTGAGAGATTAAATGCATAATCATGCCTAAGTAAACTTAAGCGAGTAAATGGTAAAAACCATTTATTCCAATACCTCTCCTTAAGTGTAACTTAGGGAGAATTATTATGCAAAATGAAGATGCAATATGGGTCATGGCTACACAACCATGTTAGGTACCCATTTACAATGTGATCTCTCACAACCAGAGAAAAGGAGAATAACCCAGTGGGAAAAAACCCCTCTCCAAAAGAGAGAAAAGAAACCAAAACGATGCATGGATGGGGGACTCAATCACACCCCCCAAGGACTACATACATCATGTATATAAAACCAATACCCCCCATAAGAGGGAAAGAGAGAGACTATATAGCCCCCCCACAATGCATAATCACCTGCAAAAATGGTAAGTGCTTGGAGAAAAAACATAATCCAATGTCGACAAACAACTTGTCTCCCTTTTAGAAGAAACAAAGTCAAGTACAAATGCAAGTATGATTCCCATTTTGGATAGGAATTGAAAGAAGGAAGCATGAAGATGTATGATTATGTCTCTGAAATATGCTTATGTGTCACCAAAACCTTGGAAGATGATGCCACGAACCAATCAAGAACATGGCCAATCACAATAGAAGGTGACAAACAAAGTACCACTTGAAAATTATGCTAAACATTCTCCAGAGACTGAGATGGAGTGACAACAGTTGTACCACAACTATCATCAAATAGGAGGGATATACCCTCAAATGTGTCTTCCAAGTCAAAAATGTGAGATTCCACAAACAATGAACCAATGTACGGAAAATACAAATCCCAATTAGGAAGACAATGAAATACTTGTTGTAATGAATCATTGGACATGCTCAGTGAATCATCAACACAAGATGAATGGTCCTACTAAACAAGAATGATAGGAGGCTCAATCAATGACTCTACACAATGAATCAATGAAGGTGAAGGTACATCAACTATCCCTGATGGAGAAGAAGGAGCATTTGAAGAACCCTCGTCATCCTCATATGAAGACTCAAAGTATTCCAAAATTTCAAACTCGTACATAGCAATGTGATCATAGGCTATCCTGTCTGCAAAATGAAGGGGCACAAGACAATATGAAACATGATCATCTGGGAATAGCTGAGTATCAAGATCTCCATGTATTTCCCAAATTTTAGTCTAAAGAATATGAGGAAACTCAAAATGATCAATAGAATTCAAAGTGGCATCATCAATATGCATTACAATAACTCCTAGGACATGATCCCTTTTGCAATTTCATGCAAATTTCTTACTATCAGTACCAGGAAGGGGAATAAAATTATATAAATATGGCAACAAATGAAGCCATCTAAGATGTTTTATGATACCATCTCTCCATTGTTTATAGTTTCCCCTTTTCAACATAATCACGACAGTATGAAATGAAAACCCCATAATCAACTATGACAAATCTCCAAGAATACAAGGACATTAACATTCAACAACAATTAGAAACTCCCAAATACTATAAATGAAGCCTTCTCAAAATACTTCAACAAGCAATAATGCAAAAAAAATAAACACCTTACTGAGCATTTTGTGGCAAATTCTCGTGCCAAATCACCAAGCCAGATCTCAAATCAACTCACCAAGCAACTCCATCGAGCACAAAACACTAATCACCACACCTCTCAAAGTGCCAATGAAAGACCACATGAGCATTTTCTCACACCATAAAAGCAAAAGAGAGGGTATTTAAATGGCTAAATGAATCCACACGTAGCCAATGTGGGATTATAGTTTGCAACCAAGTTGAAAAGAAGGTGAATTATTTTTCACGCCCAACAAGTAATAACCACAAAAAAAATTGGAAACCCTAAATATTTCACTGCATACTTTATAAAATATGAAGTTTGAAAAAATGAATGGCTTACAATGAAGAAAACGAGGCCTCCAGGAAATAAATTTCCATTGATTGCAATAATCAATCGACCTACCTTACAATTGCCCCTTCTATAAAAAATGTGCTTCTACAACAAAAAAAAGGCTTCTCTATTCAAAACGCCTCTTCAAAAAAAAGTACAAGTCTCTCCAAACTGAAAAAATAGAGCCCTCCTCTTAGGTTTCAAAGATCTTGTGCCTTTCTCAACAAAAAATTGCACCTCAAACAGGAAAAAAATGTGGGTTGCAGATGGTTCTTCACGATTTTTCAAAGGAAAAAACCTTCCTCTTGTAGATAAATCAGGTTTCAATGCATAGTCTGCCTCAAAAAAAACTCCACGATCTACCCTACAATAAATCACAATTCCCACACAGAATTGCACCAACAAAAAGAAAAATGTGCCTCCTTGGAGCAGAAAAAATGACAATTCTTTTTAGGGGAGTAGCTTATGGATTGTTCCTAAGTTCGTTCTAGGGAATCCAACTCTAAGAATGAGATAACTGAGCAAGATGGAAGAGAAAATCAAATCCTCACCAAATTAATAACACCCTTTTAAGGTTTCGCGTGGCCAACTGAGCAAAGAGCAGCTTGGAAAAGGGAAATCAGACCCTTCTAATCAAGGCGCGGCCTACCAAAGGCATTAGAGTGCCACAAATTCCTCACTCCTTCAACAACAACGTGCCCTTTTGCCACAAAATCGTACCATCTCAACAAGCGTTGGTTATAGAAATCAAATGGCATGCAAAATAAACGCAGTGTCTCGGCTTGCTCTGCAAACAAAACGATGCTTCAATGTAATTTGTCGCCCCCATGAAAATAATGCCTCAATTACTCCCAATATTTTCTAGCAATAGGTAAATTTAATAATTGGGCCCTTAAAAAAAATGCCTCTTTTTCCTTAAAATCACACTTCACAAAGGGAGAAAATCACACCAGAATGACAAATCACAATGTGATGATCACAAGCAAACAAGGCAATTTTGAAATTTGAAAATTTTCAAATGTCAAAAAAATAAGCAATCTCAAGCACTCAATGAAAACTATTAAGGAAGGAGTTGCAAATAGCAAGCTCTGATACCATGTTGGTGTCATCCACCTCCCAGGAGCACCAGCTACAAAAAATAACCTTCATGAAAAATGAGAGAGGCAACACAAGGCCATTTCACCATAAAAATGAGTGAATAAAATGAGATAGATAAATTACATATGATACAACCTTTTAAAGGAAAGAAATTATGTGACCAGTGGGAAAACTACCCACACGTGAAAAAACCACCCAGGAGATTAAATGCATAATCATGCCTAAGTAAACTTATGTGGGTAAATGGTGAAAACCATTTACTCCAACAGGTTCATAGTGATGTAATGGGTCCTTTTAAAGCACCATCACTTGTAGGATCAAGGTATTTCGTCATCTTTATTGATGACTATACTAGAAGAATTTGGGTATATTTTTTAAAAAAGAAGGATGAAGTGTTTGATATGTTTAAAGAGTTTAAGGCATTGACTGAAAATCAAAGTGGAAGATCTCTAAAGATAATAAGAACAAATAGAGGTATGGAATATATGAACAAATCTTTCTTAGATTTTGTAAACAACATGGTATAAAGAAGGATTCACTTGTCTCCTACTCACCCCAACAAAACGGAGTTGCAAAAAGAAAAAAATAGAACTATAATATAGAAATGGCTAAATGCATGCTTCACTCTAAAAATATAGAAGCTAAATTTTGGGCTGAAGCAATTTGTACTGCAATTTATATATTTTGAATAGAACACCTACTGAGGCAGGTTTGAATAAATAAGCTCAAGAAATTCAATGTATGCATTGTTCTCATTGTCACAAGGAAGGACTTAAACAAGAAAAGTGTTGGGATCTTCATCCTTGTTCTATTTGTGTAGTGGAGAGTCATTCTAGAAAAAAAAAAAAAACATGTTGGAATAGAGTGTGGAATGGACAATCCATGAAAGATTATATGCAGATTTATTGTGGATGGAATGATGGATTTAGTTTCAAAAAGGTTACAAATATGTTCAAAAGGTTTTGCAAGCCTAAATGTTGGCATGTTAAAAAAAATAGTGGTCAAACAAGGTCTAAATGTTTGAGTCTTGAAAGTAGTTGATGACTACTTGTTATGATTGGCACATTGAAAGGTGTCATGTAATATGAAAGACTATAAGTCTTCTCCATGTTAGAGAAAGGAAGAGAAAATTGTGTAATCTCTCAAGAGGGAGAGAAATGAGTAAATGGATAATCTATTGGGAAATATATTGCTTGAATTGTTGATGGAGAAAAATCCACTATGTGTTATTTCTATCAAGCCATAGATAGAGTAAATGATGTAATACAATAAAAAATACACAATGATGAGAAATTAATCCCTCTATCTATTATATTCCATCATACAAGGAGCATGGAGAAGTGAGTGGAGGCTTATTAAAAAGCATTTCATGATTATGTGCTAATGATGGGGAAATACAAGTAGCCATAGTGTTGTTCCCATTAAACAAGCAAACAAAAGGCTTCTTCTTCAACACATCTTCAATGGAATCAAGGAAAACAATAACATGAGTAATTGGAATCATTATAATTTGAATATTTGTTTTCACATTTAAGTTTGAACTTTTCTTCTCTTTCTATGCACTCTATTTGGCATGAAATAATGTTTGCAATTTTTTCCATGTTTATATGAGGATTTTAACATATTTTATTTTTTGTTTCTCCCATTTGAACCCATGTAATTGAATTTATAATTATACTATATTTGTCATGCCATTGTTGTGTGTGAACAATTTGGCTGTCAAAAAGTGTCAAATAAATCAGCTTGTTATCATGTCTGGAGCTATCTTTATAGGAGTATGTTGTGAGTTTAATGTCCTTCACCTAATTTCCATAATATAATCACCCTTTATTGAATAAAAAAATTAGTTTGAGCTTGATTCTATTTATATTATAATTTTCATAGTTTTATAATGGTATTAGAGTTGGATTAGTTAAGACCCCAACACAAGAATACACAAGTAAATGAGATCATCTTGAGAGTTGCTCCTCCCAGGATAGGAGTGGAGTATGATTAGATAAAGTATATTGTAGACTAAATAGTCTAAGCATGCCTACTTAAAAAAGAGGAGAGATCTGCCCTAAAAATGACAAGTTTCTATCATTGAAAAAAGATGTCAAAACGACAAAGGTGTTAGTACTATTTTGCAAGGTGAATGTGCCTATTTGAAGAAAGAGTAAAGTTCAAGAAGAGAATATGAGAATAGACGTAGTTAGATTTTAGGAACTAAATAGATTATATAAAGTTCATCTAAATTTCACCTAAGCATAGATATCATGTAGCAATCTAATAAGTGTCGATAAAAGAAAGTTGCTTTATTATTTGATTAAAAAATCATATTTATTAAAGGGTAATCAGTTGTGTATTAAGAGGCTCGGTGAGGGATACTTTGACTAAGAAGAAGCATAGTAATTGTTTAACGTCTTTCTAAAGTATAGAAGACAATGATAATGGTAAGTGAACACTATTCTTGTCCAAAAAGATATAATGATGTGATTTTAAAAAGTACGTTGAAGATGGAAAGATTTGTCAAGTGACAAAGAGTTGTAATCAAAATTTTGGCTTGTATAAACCATGACCAATTCCGAAGAGACCTTGGAAAGATATTGGAATGAATTTTGTACTTGGGTCATCTTAAACTCAAAGAGGATATAATTTCATATTTGGGGACCATGTTCAGATCAGTTCATAACTTATCATGTCCCCAACTCAAAATCTTAAGTGTATAATCCTTTAAGCCACAACTAAAATTGTATGCATTCTATTATGTCTATAGAGGCATCCTTGCTTTAGATTCCTTTTCTCAATTGCACTTCACTTTTTTAGTATCTAAATCATCAACCATTAAAATCAAGAATGTTGTCCTTGCCCTTTTATTTCAGTAAACAAATTACTTTGACTAGTTTAGTTTCTTTTCTATATGAAACACACATACACAACACAAAACACTTTGATTGTTATATGTATTCTTATCTAGAAAGTACTTGAGATCCCTAGTTGCTTATTTATTTCTCTTACATTTTAAAATTCATCCTTTTTTCTTATTTTAGCAAGTTTTGGGTGCATCTATGTAAATAGGATGATGGATAAACAAGGATTAACAAAGTAGGAAAATGTCTAAAAACATTTACAAATGTAAAGGAAGAAATATAATATTGAGCTAAATGAAGGAATAAAAGTATATGTTCAAGAAAAAAGTGATAGAGACAAAGGGATAGATATAGAGAGAGCTTGAGATACAAAGATTGAGAGAGGTAGAAAGATAGAAATTGAGGGAGACACAGAGAGAGAGAGAGAGAGAGAGAGAGAGAGAGAGAGAGAGAGAGAGAGAGAGAGAGAGAGAGAGAGAGAGGGAGAGAGAGAGAGAAATAGCTTGAGGGTGATGGATAGATGTAATGATTAAGAGTTGGCAGAGAGGGACAATGACAGGGAGGAGGAGAGAGAGATAAACAAAGGGCAAGATGAAGAGATATAGGGGGAGAGATACAAAGAGGGAGAGAAGGATAGGGACAAGGACAAGGAGAGGGAGAGATAGAGAGAAATAATGATAAAGAGACACTTGGATAGAGGGAGAGATATATAAAGAGTGATAGAGCTGATGAGATAGAGACATGGAGAGAGATGCAAAGATAAAGAGAGTGGAAGATGGGGGGAAAGAGACAAAGGACAGACAAACAACAAGATATAGAAATGAGAGGTAGAGACAAAGATAGAGGTAGAGATAGATAGATCATAGATGATCTTTAAATATGAAGATTGAAATTATGGATGTAGTGGGAGTTCTTGGAGCCTTTAGTGATCAGATAGTTGAAGCATTGACTATAATTTAGGGATACTTTTTTTCCATTAAGTATATTGATATTGTTTCCTTAGAGAGGGATGTTCCTAGATATTTAGTATCAACGGAGTTAGAAATTTGAAGGGTGGATGTTGAAACTGCATATATAGTTCTAGATGTTTATTCGATGCACTCTTGTTTGCTCAAGGTTATATGAATGTTTTTTATGTGATTTAATTGTTAATTGATAGCAACATGTACACATGGAATCTATTATTAAGATTTTAGGATTCACTAGTGTTTTTACCTCTAGTTTATTTTTTAACAACTAGGGGAGATAATCCAATACTTGAGCATCCTAACATCACATGTTTGAAAATCATATATGGTAATTATATATCAAGAAGATTTTTTTACAACTTATTTGGCAAGTCCACATCTTATAATTAATGTTTCAAGTCCACATCAACATGTTTTGAATTGAGATGTGCAAAAGGCATAAAAAAAAGTTCCAGGGATAATTATGCACTAAGTCATGTTTTATTATTGTGCTAATGTAGCATCACATGATTTGTTACTTTTTTGGACCTAAGGAATATATTTCATTTAATTATGACTACTCATGATCAACACAAATAACTTTAAAGTTACAACTATTAGTACAATATTATTAAAAATATTGAACATTTAATCAAAAATGCTATCACAACTACTGAAACATGCTCAACTACTGGATCCTCTCTTTTAATTAACCCTTTATATTATCGACAACAACCCTGAAGTAAAGCTTGCTGAAACAATAAATAATTTCGCACATCAATAAATTTTATAATATTCTATAACAACAATTTTGTTCATTGGGTATAAGGTGAAATGTTGCATAAGTCTAAAATTGCTTTCTAAGAGAAGAATATGGCAACCACTATTTCATGGCTTTGTGCAGTTTGAAACATATTGAAGAAGCCCTGTTGATATAAAGATATAGTAATTGTAAATGTTGATAAGTGATGTTGACATGCATTACCAAGGAACTTATAATTCATCAGAATTTCATAATTTGCATGAATGTTATTTTTGAATGCATGTCTTTTTTTAAAGATATATACTTATTTTGCAAGCTAAATGCATGAAAAGATGTCTTTTGTTAGTAATCCAAGAAGGATGCTTTAAGCATTTGCTTGTGTAAATATTAAAATATACTTGTTTGAATAAACCTTTTGCTATAAAACGGTTATTTTGACACTACTATTTCAAACACGAATGTAGTTATGTTACGCTACCTCTATATCATAATTTTTTATTTAATCAAATTATATAATCATGAAGGCATTGTGCAAGCAAAAATCATGTGTGGTTTGCCAATTCTGAGGCCCCTTCCAAATTTTCAATTTGCTTTCAATGTTGCAAACTACATGGTTGTTCTTATTTATTTAATTATTTTTTGCCTTTTAGGAGATAATAATAATAATTGTTACATAGCTTAGAGTTTCAACTATTGTTTTGATTATATGGGAAAAACAGGTTTTGAAGGGACTCAAAACCCTTTACAACAAAAGATACAAAGTGTTGCTAAAAAAGTACTTCAGAACGACACCAGTAGCAACCCAAAAGCCAAAAAACACGAAAAAAGAGGGTGTTGAACGAGAGATAAGACAATAAGCTAACAAAAACAACCAACAACATCAAAACAATAAAACAATAGGAAAAAAACCAACACCCCACAGGAAACAGAAAGCACCAAAGAAGACCAAACACTAATTCAAACTGCTCAAGGTGTTGGCCACCTCAAGCTCCTAGCTTCTGTGCTTTTCGATCATGTCCAACAACTCCTTCTCAACATCAAAGGACTTTTTCCAATCAGCCAACCCCCTAAGAGTAGGGCCTTTGTCACTATCTTTAACAACTTTTTTACCTTTGCCTTTAACCGAGTGCTCTTTCTCCATAAGCTCAGAAAAATAAACTTAATCCTCCCTGATCTCACTTATCTTTCTGAAAAGGACTTCCAAGGAGTTCGCACTATTCTTCACAAAGATTCGACATGCCTAAAGAATCTTTTTTATGTTTTCATTCATTCCCAGAATCTTGGCTTCCAAAGTAGCCAATCTATCTTCACACAGAGATTTGAAGTCATGGAAAGAACCCTCAAGGTCCACAATTTTGTCAATTAGAATGTCTGACACCGAACCCTTCAGAACATTCTTCAAATTCTCCTTCAAACCTCTAATTTTAATGTTAATCTTATTGAACTCATGAAGAGTCCACTTAGCTAACTTAAAAGTTCCATTGGCCCCAACCCTAGCCATTTATAGCAAATCAAACATAGAGGTAGAAGCATCATCGAGGTAAGAAAATTCCTCTGAGAGGGTATTTACCTTCAAAGGCTCATGTTTAGCTCTCTTCTTTTTAGATTCCTCCTCATCAAGACCCTTATTCTCCTCATTCAGCTCCACATTGGGTGATTCTTGCATAGAAGATTCCTCAATAGCCACCGCCTTTTCACCAGAATCCTTACCTTCGATAGACACGATGGGGTCCTTTGACGACACTTTCGAGGCCTTGTTCTTCAGGTTGGAAATACGCTTAGACAATCTCCTCGATTTGTCCAAGTCCTCAAAACCCAGAAAATTATCTTGTGACCCCACCTCAAAACCACCACTAATAGCACCCTGACCAACAGTCACCTCCTCGGTCTTGGGAGGGGAACCATTTGAGCCCACCTCGTGTCCTCGCTGCCAGATAGAACATTATAAGTTCTAATTTAAATTATTTGTTTTGGTCATTATATATATATACAATATTTTAAAGATGTTATTTGCTAAAATATTTTATAACTTCTCACTACAAATGAAGATCAACCTTGAGCTTCACACCAAGTTGCATAATCACCCTAACATGATTGAAATCCACTCTACCCATGCAAATCTCTTCTAATGAACATAATCTAGAATAATATAAATGTGGGAATCAACAATTATTTGTAGATACCTAAACAAACATACATCAATGAAAATGAGATCACATGAAAAATGGGCTCACAGATTGTGATAAAGAATGTTTGGGAGGTAATTCCCTTTCAAATAGGGAATAAATTACTCCACATGTTGTGTCAAACTATGCATCAATAGTATGCCCACTGCATCATTCATTTATGAGGATAGTTGAGGTATTTTGGAAGGGTGAAAACACAAAGTTGTGTCACCCTTTTGATAAAAAATTTTTTGGCATGTTTGGTCAAACCTAGTTCAACCAACCAAAGTATTTGGTAGAACTTGTAATACCTATGTGGTGAGCATAGGGAAAGTGATTCTATCAAATATGGTTTGGCCAAACCATTAAAAGTTATTCAACTACAAAAATGGTAGAAATCGGCAGTTTCACCTTCAACTTTTTGATTTGGGCAAATAAAGGGAATGCAACAAGGAAACATGTACATTATGCAAGCTACTCGACTACACTCGTCAGGTTTTTTCAATTTATGCTAATAATTTGTGCTTTTTTTATGCAAAATGTACTTAAATTTTCATTTGTCAAGGTTTACTTGAAATTTATATAAATTTTGATTTTTAATTTTTTTTATATAAATTAATATAAAGTAATATAATTTTAATACACAAAATTAAAATAAATTAATATAAAATTGATATCGACTTTTTGAACACCTCTAGTTAGATGCATGTTTTTGGTTCTCGTGCATTTTGTCATTATAAGATGATTAATTTTCCATAAGAAGGTGTGCTAAGTTGATATATTGAAGGGTGCTCATGATAGTACTCTGGTTACTATGTAATGTTTTTAAATATTCATCTCGGGTATCCCTGATTTGATACTCATTTACATAAATTAATATTAACAGGAGTGTGCCCTACCCATATTTCATTAGTAAAAATTTGATATTAATTCATTAATAATTGATATAAGTTAATATCAATTTTATATAAATTTGATCTAAAATTCATACAAATCCATATAAATTTATAAAAAATTGATATAAAATTGATATAATTTATAAAAATGATATAAGTTGAAATCAATTTTATTTTATTTTATAAAAAAATGATATTAGAATCAATTTTATAGAAAAATTATATGTTTAAATTGATTTTATCAATTTTATACAAAAATCATATGAATTTTTTATAAATTTATTTTCAAAATTAATATATTTGTTTTCAAAATTAATAATAAAATTGATATTAATCAATATTAATGTGAATTGATATAAATTCTATATGAAATTGATTAAATTTACTTGTTTTTGATAATATAAATTGCATTTACAAGGTGGAGAACCCTTAACACAAAAAAGCCACAAGGGCTAGAGTTCACCAGATCAGATTAAAGAGCAAAAAACTAGCAGTAACAACATACTAATAGTTCCACATGAACAACACAAAAACAGTAAGAACCAAAGACCCCTAGTAGGAGCAGACAAGCCCCAGACCGCTACTTTGTTATATGCTCCCATTCCTCCATGAGGAATTTAAAGACATCCACTTTTGACTAGCTGGAACTAGCATCATTTGCAGGTACATTCCTCTTGTCTTCATCCTTCAGGACCAACACAAGATTCACCATGGATTGGTGGATGAATTTGATGGTAAAGTAGGTGAGCCTGTTTAGTTTTTTCTCAAGGGTGTTGACACAGGCCTGCAAGGTCTTGTAGTCTTCATCAGAGCCTTGTTCGAGCTTTCTAGCTGCTTCATTTCTTACATTATGGTTGGAGGAGTCCGAAGTGGACTCTATCATCATCTGATTGAGCTCACAGAAATGGATAGGTACCTCAACATAATCATCCACTTCCTCCACCATCTTATGCTTGTAGTTATCTTGTTTATTCACCTATTCAGAGCTGTTGGATTCATTAAGGTAATTAGGTTTCTGTTTAGCCAAATAATTGGAATGTCTGACAATAGCAAGTTCAACACCCACTTCCAACTCCATAGCCATAGTGTTTCCATCCTCCACCGAACCTTTAGTATCATCATACCCCTCCTCATTATCTGTGGTAGGTTCTTCCATATAGAAGGTAATTGCTTTTTTCTTGTTAGGTACCAATTCAAGTTTGCTCATCTTTTTTCCAACTCTTTTGGTCGGGGTATTTTTTAGTTCACATAACCCAATCATAACATTCTTTTGGGATTATGCAAGATTTTTTTTTCCTTTTTTCCAATCTATTTAGGCTTAGTTTCAAGGGTGGGTTCCTTAGCGATTGAGGAAAGTTTGCATTTAGACCTAGGGGTAGAAATAGGGGAAGGTTTATTTGGGGATTTTTCAAGGGACTCGTGATCATCAACAACCCTAGTAGCATGGATAGCCTTAGGAGGGCATAAAACCAAGTGGGAATGATACAGATGCAATATCAACCCTTGATGCAAGGGGAGCGGAGGTTTGTCAAGATTTTTAGTAGCCAGGTGAATGGTTTCCTTCATCGAGCTTTTCAAGGAGGAAAGGAGGAAGAAGAGGAAACTGATGTGAAGGTTATGCCAAAATGGTTAAGCAATGGAATATGATAGTAATAACATTTGAAATGACCTTCAAGTGTAACATACTTCATAAGTACAAGAAACGCTTGATCCCAGGGGGCTAAGAGTTTTCTTCTGTCATACCTAGCATGGAGTTTGACAAGTTGCTTATTCTCTTTAAAAATCTGCTACATATTGAACTTGCATCCTAAACTTTTGTGTACTTTTTAAACTTTTTCCTAGAGCAAGAAAACCCCGTGGCCTCGGCGATGACATCCTCGTTAACTTTGAAAGAAATTCCACCAAGAGTTACCTATCTGTCACTCTAATTGTTAGAAAATTGGGGTAAAATATTTTCATCATGACCTATGAGATTCTCCATCAACAGGTTCAAGCCCCATTCAACGTAAATGTGCTAGACTAAAGCATCATGTTGAAACTCTTTATAGGAATCAAGTTTGATTCTAACTCTATTGCTATCCATTATGCATAGAATTTTACTCAAGGCAACCAAGTGAGCTAAGAGACAATAAGATAATACAAATACATAGGAGGGATAAACAAAACCCTCCCCAAGATAAATGGTAGAAATTTTTTTGTGTGCCATTGCAATTTGAAATGATAATAACATCCCACAAATGAGCAGTATTTTCCATGGGACCGAACTTGGTGGCAAAGGACTAGAGAGCGTTAGAGTACATTGAGGTAGAATATTTGGTAATAATAGCTTCGTAGTTCATTAAAAAGATATCATGATGAAATTTAAAGGTTAAAGGGTAGGATGTCATATCAAATATCTGCCAGCTAAGATTTATTAAAGATTCATTGATATTAGGCCAAGTCTCGTGCCAATTGGAAAAGTACATACCTTTTTCATCCCAAGTATTACAAAACCAACAAGGCATCACATACTTTTCATGACTACTCACAATTGTCCACCTATTCTTATCCAAATCATCCTTCCTAAATCACCACATCAAACTAAGGTTGGCATTAAAAGGATACATAACAAACCCAAAGTAGAAGGAATCAACATTCAGATCATGAGTAATATGATTTGTTTGTTCACTAAGGATTAATCCTTTGACCAAGTTGGGAAAAGAATCAAGTTTTTTGCAGCACCTAGTAACAATCCAAGGGATCCCAACATTAGCCATAGCATCGACAACCTTATTACCTTCCTTGAAAATATGTGAAAGCATTTTCCCCTCAAATTTACTAAGAATATGGTTAATATCAATAATGACATGCTTAATAGTCCAAGCTTGAGGGTGATTTTCAGTGAAAAAATCAATCACTGATTTAGAATCACCCTCGATATGCAGATACTTGATCCCAATAGAGAGAGAAAAGTTGACCCCACTCAGCAAGGGCCTAGCTTGAGCTATCATAGAAGAATGCACCCCAATCCCACCACCATACCCTACTAAGACTTTTCTACCATGATATTTTATGATACCACCTATACCAATGGGGCCAAGATTTCCTTTAACAACCCCATCAAAATTGAGTTTGTGCCAACCTTGCAAAGGAGGCCTCAATTTAGTGTTAAGCCTTGCCAACCTTTTAGAATTATCATAAGAATTGAGGTTTAGGGACCTATTCCAATTACTGGAAATGGTGATCTCCAACTAGGGGGTTTGTTCGGAGGTTTCCAAACAAACTAAGCAATGTTCTCAGGGAGGATCCCGAAGAAAATATTGAAGACCTCCATTAAGCTCTTTTCCTCATTGTGGAATATCTTGTTATTCCTTTCTTTCCATAAGCACCAGTAGATGAAAGGAGGGACCTATTTCCAAATTTCTTTAGGTAGGGGGTGAGAGTAGAGGTAGACTAAGTTCTCCACAAATGTTTTTATATTCCCATTCATGGTCCAAGAGACTCGATGCCTTTACAAAGAAGAAGCCCAGACTTCAGCAGCAAAGGGACAATGGAGTAATACGTGAGGAAAAAACTCCTAATCTCTCTTACAAAGCAAGTATCTATTAGGGATTTGGAATCCCAATTTCCTTAAGTTTTCCTAGGTGAGGATTTTGTTGTGGGTCATAGTCCACCAAATTTTTTTTTGAAATAAGGTGTATGTTCCAAATCATCTTCCAGAAACGACACCTACTTTCTTGCATAAACAATATTTTATAAGCTTATTTATCATTGAGATTGCCCTTGCTTTCCTTGGTCCAAATAAAGTCATCTTCTTGGGTGGAAATAGGAATTCTAATCAAAGAGAGAGAGAGATTCTTGAAAAAGTATAGTAGAGTGAGAAACATTCAGAGAGTTGTGACAATAGTTTTCCAAAGATTTCCACTTTTCAGTGTCATGTTGACTCACAATGTAATCCTCAACCAAAGAACCAAAGTGGCCAGAAGTAGGGATGATCAGATCTTTAAAATTAGATTGGCTGAGGGGAATCTCAAGTAGCCTAGGATTGCCTCAAAATTTGATATTGCAGCAGCCATCACCAAGTCTCCATCTGAGGCCAGACTGTAGCAGTTGTTTGACTTTGTTAATATTATTTCAAATTAGAGAGCCATGGGGGTGACCATTGGAAAGGAATTTGATGAGAGGAGTGTTATTCACATACTTGAAATTTAGAATAGTGCACCAGTCCTTCCTATTTCTCAACAAATCCCAACCAACCTTAGAAAGGAGAGCTTTGTTAGAAGTTTGAATTTTCTTGATACCTAGACCTTCGCTAATCTTAGGAAGGCAAACCGTATCCCAACTAAGTAAGGCCAACTTCATTTTCTCCTCGACCAAACCAAAGAAAGTTCCTTTGGATTCTTTCCAGCTTCTTACCAATGTATCTTGAGATTTTAAATAGGGATAGGAAATACACAGGGATCCCTTGAAGGGTAGTAGCAAGGAGTTGTAGCTTGCCAACATGACTCAACACCTTTCCACCTAGCCAATTTTCTCTACGTTCCTTCCAACACTGAATTCAAGAAGTTAGGGGTGACTGCCTTGACAGTTAAGGGAAGGCCTAGATAAACAACGAGAAGAGCAACACTTTCACAACCCAAGATAACAATCACTTGATCTTGGAGGTTTTGAAAGGTATTAAAGAAGTAGATCATGCTCTTGTTATAGTTTATGCATTGACTTGAACTTGAAGCGTAATTTTTGAGACAACACTTCCATTTGCTAGGTTTCACAACAGAGGATTTCCCAAAGAGAATGGTGTCATTCATAAATTGTTGAATAACAGAGGGTTCCAAAGAGTTAGCTAGTTTAACTCCCTTTATAGTGCCATCGTTGAGCAATTTGGAAACATTACGGCTTAAAACATCAACAACCATAATGAAAAGATAAGGAGAAAGTGGTTCCCATTGTCTGATCCCCTTTTTGGCCTTGAAGAAACCATAGGGCACCCCATCAACTAGAACATAGTACTTAATAGTAGAAATGCATTCATTAATAAGCTTTATAACAGGTTGATTGAACCCAAATTTATTAAGCTCTTTGATAAGCAACCTCCAAAAAACTTTATCATAGGCTTTAGAGATATCAAGTTTAAAGGCCATACCTGGATTGTTACATCTATCCATGGAATGAAGAATTTCATGGGTGGAGATGCCAACATCTAGAATTTAGCGATCGAGGGTAAAGTCTTTTGGATAGGGGTTGATCATCTTATATAGCAGGGGTTTGAACTGATTGACAAGAATTTTGGATAAGATTTTGTAAATAGTGTTGCATAAGCTGATGGGCCTGAAATCGACCATAGCTCAAGGGTCACCATTTTTGGGGATGAGAGCTATGAAGGTATGGTTCAACTGTTTCAAGAGTTTGCTAGTTTTGAAGAAGTCTTTTGCAACAAGGAAGACATTTTCACCAATAATATCCCAATAGTCTTGAAGTAAGGCCGGTGGAAAGCCATCAAAGCTAGGGGCTTTAGATGCCACTAAGCTAAAGATTTCCAACCTAACATCCTCAAGAGTGACAAGCCTTATAATATCAACATTATCAATGTCAATTAGAATGGAGGGGGTGTTATCCAACATCTGATCATCCAAAGCAGTAGAGAGAATGACAATAGGATCTAAAAAGGACTATTGAAACTAGGTGGAGGCCAACAACCCAATATGAGTAGAGGTAGTGCATTTAGTCCCAAGGTCATCTTTAAGCTTCTTGATATGATTTCTTTTTCTATGTTTAAGAGTTGAAATATAGAAGGAGGAGGTACAATCCCCTTCTTTAAGCCATTGTATTATGTACTTTTGTTTCCAGAATAATAATTATTTTTTAGAACATTAGCCCAACAAGTGCAATAGTTCTCAATTTGGCGAGTCAGGTCACTCACATCCCTGTTTTCCATTCTAACATAGATATCTTTGAGTTTAGTCATATAATCCATCAACCCTCCACACTTCTTAGAGGGGTAGAGGGGGGATTTGAAGTCCCCAACAACCAACCAATGAGCTTCTTTATTAACAAAAATTCAATTAGAAATCTCAAGTCTAAGGCTTTTGTTAGCAATTCTAACATTCAAGTCATATATATTGATAAATATCCAAGAAAAAAAATAGTGGACTGAACACTCACATTGTGCTTGGTTTGGAAAATTTCAAAGCCACACACTTTGTTCAAATTTTGCGTAACTGCAAGGCTCCAAGAGGCACCATCAACATCACTAACCAAGAAGTGGGCATCGGGCCAAATATTCTTTGCTATCAAATCAAAGTTAGTTTTTTCCATCTTAACTTCTTGTAATAGTAGAATGTCAATCTTGTCCTCCCAAATATAGTATTTTAGGGCTAATTGCTTATGTGGACTATTGAGCCCTCTAACATTCCAAGAGAGGAACTTCATTTAGAAATATTTCTTGAGGATTCTTCCAATGCCCTATGTTTTCCAATAGAAATCTCCTTAGTTGCTTCCCTATTCCCGGTTTGTCTTTGGGAAGGTCTACTCGCTTTGGTCTCAACCCCCACATTTTCCTTTTTGGTTTTCCTTTTCTCTTGGGAGTGTAATCAAGGGAAAATCAGATTATTGTTAGAGGGGTTAGCACAATAACATTAAGATTCCAATGAAATAACAAAGCACAAAAGAAATAAAATGAAAACAAAAGGAACAATGTTACCCTAAGTCTTCATCTTCCATGGTTGACCTTTGTTACACCTCCTAGCTTGCAGTAAATAAAGATGCCCTCATATTTCAAATGAGCAACTATGACAAATGACAAAGCCCTATGCAAGTGTTGAAGGATTTGTATAAAAGAAATGACTTCACACTAAAATGACAATGACTGTAAATGACAATGACCATAACCTAAAATGGACAGAAATGAGTATGAGAGAGCGAGAGAGAGAGAGAGAGGGGGATCTGGAATAAGAACAAAATTTCCATTTTATAAAAACTGCAATTTTGAACGTGTGGCCAGGATGAGAAGATGACAAATACCCTAGAATCAATGATCAAGATTGAGTGTTGCAATAAGAATTAGGGTTAGGTCAAAATTAGGGCAATGTCAAGAAATGAATGGCTAAGATTGAATTATAAGATAATTCAATCAAGGGTCGAAATTAAATGAGATGTCAAAAGATAAGATTTGATCTGGAGGATAAGATTGGCACGGACAAAGAGGTTCTGGAGAAATTAAATAATAAAATTTATTTACTCCGGTGACCAGTAAATAATTAAATAATAAAGATATTATTTAATTATGGAGGAATGTGACAAAAGGAATCATTTTGAATTAAATAATGATTTAATTCAAAATTCAAGAGAATTGACTAAATTAAATAAATCAAATTTATTTAATTTTAATGAGAGAAAAAACTAATGAATAATTAAATAATTAAAATAATTATTTAATTATAGTGGAAAGTGGACAAAAATTAAATAAATTAGAATCTATTTAATTTTGGAAAGAAAGGGGACCTAATTAGTGACGTAATTAAATAAAATTTATTTATTTAATAATCAAGAAGAAATAAATGACAAAGGGGAATTAAATAAATTAAGGAATTTATTTAATTAAAGGAAGATTTAGATAATTAGTGACGTATTAGATAAATAAATAATATTTATTTATTTAATAATCAAGGAGAAACAAATGACATGAATTAATTAAATAATTATGAATTATTTAATCAATAGTCGAATGTGGACCAATGACATAATTAAATGACTTAATTATACTAGGACGAAAGTGGTAAAATGAAGCTTGCAGGCCTAGGTCATTTTTAGGTGTCTACATTTTGCCCCTCTTTGTCATAATGTCGCTTGTCGCATTGTGACAAAGAAAAATAAGTCAAGAATATGCCCCAGCGAAGGTACAGAGTATCCTTGCCCCCTCGGGAAATTTTCAAATTTTGGGTCGGCGCCAGAAAAATTTGCAAAGGGTCCCGATAAATCAATTTGATACCTAGAAAAACAACGGCGCGGTCGGTTTCAGATTCTGACATGTTTAAAGCAACTTACGAGGAAGTCAAAGGTGTTCAAATGAGCCTCCAATATTGACCATGTTTGAAAAAATGTCATTTTGACCTTATAAATAGGTTGACAAAGGGGTAAAAGTCAATTCATTTTCACTATTCACTTCGCGAACCTGAGAGCTCAGAGCGAAAGGCGCAGCAGCGAGGATGGTTATTCCAGTGTCAGAGCACTGCGGGGAGATCGTGAGGACCTTCAGACGGCCAGAGGGCTCAGAGCCGGCAGTATGTACCCTAAACTTACTTTGTCAATTTACCGTTTTACGTGTTTTTTAATGCTTTCTAGGGTAGTCAACGAATGCGCCGTGACACATATGCGTTCGCGTAAGCCGCAATTGCTTTCGCGTTTGACGCATTTGATGCGTCGCGGCGCAAGTGCAAAGGAAAAACGAGCCACACCGGCGGTTTGCACCGCATTTGACAATTCGTGCGACGCAAGTGACTGACAAAGTCGCATTTGACCGCTAAAGTGCCGCAATCGTTATTTCGCGACGCAAGCGATTATTTGAATGTCGCAATTGCAATGTCGCGCCGCATTCGCAATGTTGCGACGCAACCGCATAATTTCGTGACGCAAACGTCATCTAGCAACCCAGTCGCCTTATCCTATCGCATTTGATATGGAGAAAGACGCATTTGTTTTTTCGCGACGCAATTGCTTTGTTGCACCGCAATTGCCTGTTTCCTTAATTAAACTTGCTTTGATGCTTTCATGCCCTTAGTTGCTGTCCATGATGATTACAGTTGTCCAAAAAGGTGCTAATGCATTGTTCGTCTTTTTGCAGAGGCAGCTTGCCCCTATTTATACTAGAGAGAGCAGACCGACCACCTTTCGGTTTGCCGATCAGCTGGGCCCACGAGAGCGGCGACGATTGATGCGCTTGGGTCTATTTTATGCTGCGTTCATGCCCGCCATTCGGGCGAACAGGGGTTTGTTGACGGCCTTGTGCGAGCGGTGGCATTCGGAGACCTGTTCCTTCCACCTGCCGACAGGTGAGGCCACCATCACCTTGGAGGACGTCTACCGTATTCTCCGGATTCCTATTCGAGGGGAGCGGATTGTGTATGATCCACGTCACGGCGAGCAGACCTTTCGTGCGTACTATCAGGATCAGGGTGCTAGGCTCGGCATTCAGGGTTACGAGATACATTGGGATTTCCTAGCAGAGCACTATGGGCGCTTCGATGCATTCCTAGCGACTCTGATTGCTGGCATTTTGGTTCCTGATCGACGAGGACATGGATTTCTGATTGGTTGGGGTGACGTCCTAGTCGGCATGAGACGAGACAGGACAGTTTATGCGTGGGGTCCTTGCCTGCTAGGGACACTATATCACCAGCTGCACGATGTGGTATACAGGAGAGGAGAGAGTATCTCCTGTGGGACCACCCTTATGATGATCTGGGCATGGGAGCACATTGCCATATTCCGCCCTCCTATTGACAAACCACAGCTTGCCGCGGGGATGCCCTACTCCTATTATTATGCCGGCGCATTACAGCAGACCCACATGGGCGAGACAGGATGGTGGCGGCATCGGATCGATACCATGGTGACGTTCATCTGGAGGCCGTACAGGGATTGCGAGGCATGGGATGATGAGGATGAGCACCTCAGCCTTTGCAAGGCAGTACAAATACCTTATTGGCAGGACAGTGCAGACGTCCTTGATCATTGAGATGTACCTGCCGCAGCGTGTGTTGAGACAGTTTGGCGAGCAGCAGGATGTGCCTGTGGGGACGACAGAGTATGCCAGATCTTCCAGAGAGTATGCATGGGGACCGGCCATCCCAGTGGCATTTGCCACACAGCAGATAGACGGGTTAGTAGCCCAGGCCTAGGGTTGGAGAGGTGGAGCAGCGGATCCAGGTACGACGCCAGCCTATGACCTATGGTGGCAGGCACGCAGACCCGTGCCATTGACAGATCCTGACGGGCCAGCACCAGTTGACAGGCAGTCAGTGATTCCGTGAGTGCCACGAGCCAGACGAGGTGGCAGAGGCAGAGACGGGGGCAGAGGCAGAGGTAGAGGTAGGGACAGGGGGAGGGGTGGAGATGACGGAGGCAGGGGTGGAGATGGAGGCCGGGGTGGAGATGATGGCGAAGACGGCCGGAGGCGGAGGCGAGACGGCTAGGTACCAGGTCGCAAGGTGCGACAGCGCGTGGTGAGGGTAGCGTTAGATGCTATTCCCGAGGTCGGTGAGGAGGGGGAGATGGAGGAGCAGCCCAGACAGGAGGGAGAGGGCGAGGGGAGACAGGAGGGGGAGCCAGAGGTGAGGGTACAGGAGGAGGTGGAGGGGGAGAGATAGGAGGATGTGGAGGTGGATGTCAGGATACCAGAGGTGGAGGTGGAGGTGGCAGGGGAGGAGGCGGAGGTGGCAGGGCAGGAGGAGGCGGAGGTGGCAGGGCAGGATGATGATGACGATGACGAGGAGGATGATGCCATAGGCGAGGCCGAGAGACTTCTTAGATGGCGGATGGTGGAGGGGGAGGAGGAGATACCGTCCTCATAGTTTCCGTCAGATGCCACAGTAGATCAGAGAGTGGCAGACCTTCAGCAGAGATTAGACGCCAGCCTGGCATAGGTCAGGTCTCTACAGTCGGCACTAGAGGTAGCCCGTGTAGAGTGGGATCAGGCGGTGATCCGCCAGCAGGATGCGGCGCGGTGGTGCACAGAGTTTGTGGCCCTATGCACAGGACCTACAGGGGACATGGCTCGGGAGCTTTCCAGGGTGAGCACCAAGTTGGGGCAGTACAGGACGCTTTATGAGCAGGCAGTGCCGCCAGAGCAGCGGGATCCTACCTTTTCCCGATCACAGACGAGGACAGGCAGTGGGCATAGATCGGGCAGTGGTAGTGGTACCAGGAGCCATACCAGTGTTGGGGGGTCGACTTCCACAGGACACACGTCAGGCCACAGGTCACACCATTCCCGCAGGCATACTTCGAGTCCTCATTCAGGGCATAGTCATGGTTTCGTTGGTTCAGTGCAGAGGTCAGGCCAGGTACAGCCGCTAGTTACAGATCCTTCCATCACTCAGAGTCTAGCCGCAGTGACCTCACAGGTGTTTACTACTGTTGAGATGATGCCTTCACTCAGTATTCCGTTAGCGTCACAGACACAGGCCACTACAGGACCATCTCTTGTTTCAGCGCCCGTGACAGAGTTGCCTCCGCCACATTCTTCTCCCCGAGGGGATGATGAGAGCCTTCCCTAGGGCATATTTGTATTTTGACACACTATATTATTTGAGCCTGTGAGCTCCATTTTTGGGATATACATTGACTCTATCCTGTGACATTGTATATTTTTGAGATGATTCTATATGATGATGCAGTTTTGATGCGACCTACATGTGTTATGTGATTTTATATGCATTATATATTATGCTATGTATGGTGTATGATTCTTAATTTATGATGCCATGTATGTCTTGTGATGCCTATTTGTGATTTTGATGTCGTGGTGATGCAATGCTTATTTATATGATTATGTTATTGATGTGCATGATGTATTTATGTAAAAGATGCAATGTTGATGATTATGCTAATGCAATGCTAATGATTATGTTAATGCAATGCTTGTGCTTATGTATACGATTTAATGTCATGGATGACGTATGTATGGACCTAATGCAATGTATATGAGCATGTATGCACTTATGTTTTTGGATGTCACAGGATATCATCGTGGGATGGACTAGAGAAGATGACGAGACTGATGAGAGAAGATGACCAGATCAAAGAAGAGAAGACATGAGCCCTATGAAAATGTATGTTAATTCCTAGACCAAATCCTTCAAAACTTTACTGTAGGACTTTTAATATTTATTGCTCTTAATCATCATTGGGCAAACTGTTGTAATGGTCAACAAACACCATGATATGACATAGATCAAGGTGTGCAAGGTCGCACCATTACCTAAGACAAAACAGTCACAGACAAGGATGGTTATGACTCATACTAAGAGCGTGATTGTCCCAGTCCTTTTGTCATAATCACCCACAAGCAGAAAAATACAAGAATAGATCATGAAACGTCGCTGCTTCTCTAAATCCTGTTTCCAAGACATCCTTGAGAAACTAGTGACATGATTGTCAAACTACAAAAATAAAGTCTCTATCATGATATGTCGTTGCTTTTCTAGATCCCAGAATCAGGACCTCGCTGAGAAGCTAGTAGTCATGTGTGTCAATTGTCATGCTACGTCGCTGCTTCTCTAAATCCTGCTTAGTGGGATCTCGCTGAAAAACTAATAACATGATAAAAGCTCAAAAGACAATTGTCAAGTGTTTGCCAAGTGTGTCTGAATATCCACTATTCTGATGCCGAGATGCCATGTTTGATAATGTCGAGATGTCGAAATGTTTAAAGTTTTGATTGACCTTGGAAAATGCCAAGAATTGGTGAATTCAGGAAGGACACATCCTGAATAATGCCGATGACTAGAGGATTCGATCCCTAATGGTCGTAAGAGGTCCCTCAAAATAATGACGATGCCTAGGAAGGACACATCCTAAGGCACAAATGACAGAGTTGGTTCTTCAGAAGGACACATCTGAAGAATACTGATGTCACAAAGAGCGATCTTTTAAATGTCAAGAGGATCACTCGAAATGCCGAAATGACGATGACGACGCTTAGGAAGGACACATCCTAAGGCGTAAATGACAGAGGTTATCGTTCAGAAGGAGGTTATCGTTTAGAAGGACTCATCTGAAGATTTAACCAAAATTTGACGGTTTGGCCGGTTTATGATGGTTTGACTTGCTTTGATCGAGTTTGACTTGTGTTTGACTATATGTCGATATTGCCCTGATGACATGAGTGATGTGTTGATGAGATCGGCCATGTTTGAACAAATGATTGTTTTACTTTGTTTTAGGAGTTTTCCCGTACAGAAAATAAGTGAAGACTTTTGACGTGTGTGCCAATGTTTTGCCACGAACCCTAATGGACTGACCTAGTGCGGCCTCGGGGGCTCATCGATAGATGGCCTTGCCTACGTCATACACTCAGAGATCTCGTAGTTCGACACGACCAATGACTTTGTCTTGATGAACGAAGATTGCGTCATGATTTTATTTTGACAAACCTAAAAGGACTGACCTAATGTCTCGGGGACTCAAATATGAGTCTTGCCTACGTAGCAAATGCGCAGAGACAACGTAGTTCGGACAAATGACAAAGACTGATCTGACGTGATTGACTTTGACCAAAAATGACAGTGTGTTCGTGTTCTTCGAGTGGTCTAATGATTTTGTTTGATGTTTTCTTCAGGACGTTTTATGATTTTTAGGTCTTTTTTCAGGACTTTTTGCCATGTTTTTGTCTTTTTTTAGGACATTTTATGATGTTTTTGTCTTTTTTCAGGACATTTTATGATGTTTTTGTCTTTTTTTAGGACATTTTATGATGTTTTTGTCTTTTTGAGGGACATCCACTGCAGTTGCATGGTAAACATTTTGCCCCCAGTCAGGTTTAAGACTTAGCCATTTGCAAGGAATACGGATAGGATGCTGCTGACTTGCTGGACGGACAGTCGTTAGGACTTGATGTCAATCATTCATCGACTATGACAGGTAGAGTAGGATGTGATGGTGATTTGCGGAATAGCGGCGAAGATACCTTTCATCCTAAGCCAAGTTTAGACCAAGTGACAGTAGATGGCAGAGCAATGATTGCTTACGCATGGCGCCTGTTTCCCAGGTTTTCACCATGATGCCTGTCCAAAGCGCCTGTTTGCCAGGTTTTCACCGTTGGACGAATTATTTTTCTCTTTACTATTTTCATGATTTTTTGATTTTTTTTTGGTGTCACCAAGACGCCTGTTTGCTAGGTTTTCATCAAGGTGACGATTTTTTTGTATTTTATGGTTTTCAGCTCCATCTTCTGATGCTATGTGTAGAACTTTCAGAGATGTAAACTGTTGATGGGCTCAGTCAACTGTTCCCCATCTGGAGTTGCCAATTGATATGCTCCAAAACCAAAAGAAGATATGATAATGTATGGACCCAGCCAGTTTGGTTCAAATTTTCCTGGCTTTTCTCTGTTTGCTTGGTTCTTAGGGTTCTGCATGAGAACCAGGTCGCCAATGTCGAACTTTCTGACCATAACCTTTTTATTGTAGCTGCGACAAAGGCGGTTTTGATATGCTTGGAGGTGATTCAGTGAGTTTTGTCTTCGCTCGTCCAGCATTTCCAGCTCGTGCAAGCGTGATTGTCGGTATTCCTCTTCATTAGTTAGACCCTTCAAAGAGACTCGTAGTGAAGGAATTTCGACCTCAATGGGTAAGATGGCTTCAGCGCCAAAGACCAGGGCGAATGGGGTGGCTCCCGTAGGCGTACGAATGCTAGTTCGTTAAGCCCACAGAGCAGGGTTAAGTTGTATGTGCCAATCGCGGCCAGTGTCATTAACAGTCTTTTTAAGGATCTTGACAATGGTTTTATTCGACGCCTCAGCTTGGCCATTTCCTTGGGGGTAATATGGGGATGAAAAGTGGTGTTGGATATGGAATCGCTCACATAACTCACGAACGTCTTGGTTTTTGAATGGACGTCCGTTGTCAGTGATGATGGACTATGGAAGGCCATACCGGCAAATGATGTAGTTGAGGATAAACTTTGATATTTGTTTGCCAGTAATGTATGTCAATGGGATGGCTTCAATCCACTTTGTGAAGTACTCAGTGGCGGTGATAATGAACTTATGGCCGTTGGATGAGGTTGGATGAATCTTACCCACGAGGTCGAGTCCCCATTGAGCGAAGGGCCAAGGAGAAGTGATCAGCCGGAGTTCCTGTGCTGGAGCATGGACCAAGTCACTGTGTATTTGACATTTGCGACAAGTCCTGACATATTCAATTGCATATTTTTCCATTGTCGGCCAATAATACCCGAGTCTCGTCAGTTTCTTAGCTAGCGTAGGACCACTCGAATGAGATCCGCATATACCATCGTGTACTTCTCATAAGGTCGTACATGCTTCGTCGGTGTCAAGACATCTAAGGAGGGTATCGTCGAAACTACGGCGGTATAGGGTGTTACTGACAATGGCATATCTTGCCGATTTACGAATGAAGGACTTCCTTTGGTTATTGGATAGGTTCGATGGAAGGGTTTGAGTCTTGAGATATTCATAAATGTCCTGATACCAAGGCGAGTTGGGACCAACAAGTTCGCAAACCATTTCTGACTCTGGGATATCATATGCCGGTATCAACAGCTGTTCTACAAGGAACTCAAATTGTGACACATTTTTAGGGATGTCCAAGAGAGAACTAATAGTGACCATTGCGTCGGCTGCCTTATTCTGTGCCCTGGGGATTTGTTCGAAAGAAATCGATTGGAAGTTCGTCAGGAAACTATCCACCATCCTCTTGTAGGGAAGCAACTTCTCATCCTTTGTTTCATAGTCATCATTCACTTGGTTGATTACTAGCTGGGAATCCCCGAATACAAGCAATGTCTGAATTTTCCATTTGATTGCCAACTTGAGACCTGTAACTAGTGCTTCATATTCAGCAATGTTATTTGTACAAGGGAAAGCGATTCAAAATGACTTAGGAATTGAATCCCCTTGTGGTGTGATGAACAAGATTCCAGCGCCTGAGCCATGACCAGTATGAGACCCATCAAAATACAGCTTCCATGGTGTTGTCGGTTCTGCATGAAAAATGGACTCATCAGGAAAATCAGTTACTAATGGATGAGTGGCTTGAATCGGCGCATCTGCTAGTTGATCTGCTATTACTTGCCCTTTTATTGCCTTGCGCTCAACATACTGTATGTCATACTCGCTTAAGATCATGACCCATTTTGCCAACCGGCCTGTTAATGCTGCTCGACTTAAGAGGTATTTCAATGGGTCAATCTTGGCCACCAGTTGTGTCTGATGATTGAGCATATAATGCCTTAGTTTTTGGGCTGCAAAGACAACCACGAGGCATGCACGTTCAATGTATGTGTAGTTCAACTCATAACCTATCAGTGTGCGGCTGATGTAATAGATTGCTCTTTCTTTCCCTTCATGATCATTTTGGGCCAGTAATGCCCCCAGTGCTGAATTAGTGGTCGAGATGTATAGAATTAATGGCTTTCCATGAATAGGCGACATGAGGACTGGTGTTGATAGCAGATAATCTTTGATTTGCTGGAAGGCCTCTTGACATTTATCTATCCATACAAAGGGGACACCTTTGCGCAACAAGTACTGGAATGGGTGGCACTTATCTGCCAATTGAGCTATGAAACGGCGAATAGATTGTACTCTGCCTTGCAGAGTTCTGAGTTCACTGATCCCTTTGGGTGGAGGCATGTCTATGATTGCTTTGACCTTTGCCGGATCGACCTCTATGCCTCTTTGGGAAACTATGTACCCCAATAGTTTACCTGAGGTGACCCCAAAAACACACTTCTTAGGGTTTAGCCGAACTTTGTACTCTTCCAGTCTCTTGAAAATTTTGTCGAGTACCTTCAAATGATCTTTCCTTGTTGCTGATTTGGCCAATAGGTCATCTACATAATCCTCCAGTATATTGTGCATCATGTCATGGAAGATCGTGGTCATAGCCCTTTGATACGTGGCACCTGCGTTTTTAAGACCGAAGGGCATGACGTTCCAACAGTATGTACCCCATGGGCACGTGAATGTTGTTTTATGCTGATCCTCAGGAGCGATGCGATTTGATTATAGCCAGAGAAACCATCCATGAGGGATAGCATCTCAAGTCCTGCAGTTAGGTCAACTATGATGTCAATGTTGGGCAAAGGAAAGTCATCCTTTGGACATGCTTTATTTAGATCCCGAAAGTCTGTACATACCCGAATCAGCCCATTTGGCTTTGTCACCGGCACTAAATTGGAAATCCATTCAGCATAATCTATAGACCTTATGAATCCGGCCTCCAGTAATTTCTTTAACTCAGCCTTGACCAATAGGGCAACTTGAGGGTGCATTTTGCGCAACTTCTGTTTGACTGGTTTAGCATTGGGTAATAGTGGCAGATGATGCAGAACCAGTTTGGGGTCCAATCCTGACATGTCTGCATAGGACCATGCAAAGTTGATTTTCTGTTCTGCAAAGAATTTATGAAATTTTGGTTTCTCTTCCTCAGTCAATGATGTGGAAAATAGGACCATCTTGGGGTCTTCTGCAGTTGAAATGTTATCCTCTATTGTGTCCTCAATAAGCATGGCTGATTTCTCCTATTGCACGGGGAGAAAGTCCAGTCCTCCATCTTTGGGCGCCTCAAAGAGGTTTTCACCCGCAGATACGTCCTTTATTTTTACTATTTTATCGTCAAGAGGTGTCTTTCGGTTTTCACCTAGAGACATTTCATTTTTTGCTTTATTTTTACTTTTGTGACTAGAGGAATGAACAGTCTCGCCGAAGTATGCAATGCAGTCTAAATCAATAGCAAATCCTGATTTGTGGTCCCCACTGGGTATGTCTTCTCGTAATCCCATGAATTCAGAAATGGCTTCATCATTTTGGAATGTGTCCAGAACTGGCGGTCCTTGTTGGTCCTAGTCGACTAGTTCAGGGTAAACTAAAGAGATGCCATCGTCAAGGCTAGTGAATTGGGGTGAGGATGCGGACAACATGTAGATGGATTCGTTGATGTTGTAGATGAGGTTATCATCATCCAACTCTACATCGGACTCTATCCAATATTCTCCTTCACTAGTGTCATATTCATTGTTGTAATAGGGAGTGAAGGTTGCAGAGCCCTGGTTATCAATGTCGTATGACTCTTCGGATAGATTAGACTGAGGGGGGTCAGATGATGGCTGTTGTGTGTTATGGGAAGTGGTACTAGGGCTTTGACTATTTGGTGCCTGTTCAATTTTGAATGTTTGCCAAAATCGTTGTTCAGAGGTCAATTCCCCTGGTTCGACAAAAAAATCATCAAGACAACAGTCACTTAGGGATCGTTCTGAGCCAAATTCCCACTCGTGGGAGTCAGTTTCGGTGAGGGGTTCCCTAGTAGTCTCGACACTGTCAGAAGCATGTACTCGCTCATTTAAAAGTCCAGAGGTACGTCGATCGCCATTGGCAAGTGATCCAAACCCTAATCCAAGATACTTCAGAATTTGAAAAGTTTCTATGGGTTCCCTTCGGCCTGTTTTGTCTTTTCCTAGGCCACTAGTACCATCGTAGCCTTTAGCCTTCATGAAGTCATAACCTTTGCCATATATTTGAACTGGTAATGGGGTAATGTGACCGTATCCTTATGGATCCATCCTGTGATATCAGCAAGGTCTTCCTCACTCATGTCTCCCCACTTGATAAAAACTGTATTTGGTGGGACTATGAAGGTTTCCTGAGGTTCCATTCAGAAACATGGCCGACCATAGTCCTTGGGAGATTTAGGCATTGTTGTGATGCTGTATGCTGTGTGCAGTTTGAATTCTCCGTAGCCAAGGTCCTGGATTTTGACAGTTGATTCAGTCTTAGGGTTGGTGGAAGGTGGTTGTATGGCGGAAGACGTGGATGGAGCCGATGTGGAAGATGACGTGAGTGTGGAGGGGTCGATGTACTTGGATGACGAGGAGCCAGGTGCTTCTCGGTTAATAGGTACTCAGTTTTCGGAGATACCCCTTAAATTGGTACAATATTGAAAAGGGTCGGGGTCTCCGTATATGGTGACTTCTGTACCGTCAAAAGGAAACTTGAGGCATTGGTGGTATGTTGACGGAACGGCTTTTAAAGCGTGGATCCATGGACGGCCAAGTAAAATGTTATATGGTAGTTCCAAATCCAGGACCTGGCAGGTTGTGTCTACAATGACCGGTCCCACTCTGATAGGGAGAGAGATAACACCCCTTGAAGAGCGTTCCTCATCATCGTATGCTTTGATCACTATGCTTTTCGTTGGGTCTACGCACGCATCAGAGAACCCAAGAGCCTTAACCAATTTGAGGGAGCATATATTCAATCCTGCTCCGCCATCTACTAAAACCCGTCTAACTTTGTGCTTGTGGACAAAAGTTTCTATGTGTAATGCGTCATTGTGGTTGGTTTTATGTGATGAGTAGTCTTGATCCGAGAAGGTGACATGGTGCGGCGTGGTGAGATATCCCACCATAGTTTCAAACTGATTGACATCGATGTCCTTCGGGACTGACGACTCTAGGAGAGTTTTGTCTAGGATTCTTTTGTGTGCAGGAGAGATACGAAGCAGCTCAAGGATAGATATTTGCGCGGGAGTCTTTCCTAGTTGGTCAATGAGGTTGAACTGACTCTTGGGTTTCCACTATTGTGGGGTTGAGACAAGTTTTGGTTGTTTAGCAGGTTGTGGCTGTTTAACTGACGGGCCCGGTATAGTGATCTTGGCTTGTCTAGGGGGCGGTGGACCAGCTATAGTGACCTTGCCACTTCGCATAGTAGCATTACACTGTGGTGCTCTCTTGACCGTAATAGTATTTATGTAGTCATTGTCAGTTCTGACATTATTTATTATTGGTCCACTAGAATAATCGTACTTGGCTTGGGCGAAATTAGCTTGGTTCTGCGAGCCTGAAGTGGAAGCATTATGGGAACCATGATCCTGCAGTGGATTCTTGTGGATAGTATGGTCTGAGTTGGAGTTAAATTGCGATCCACCCACTTCGATGGGGTCTTGTATGATGTTTTTCAGTTGTCGACAGTTGGAAGTTGTATGCCCTTTGACTCGATGGTATTCGCAAAGTGCATTATCATTCCACCATGCTGGTTTGAATTGTCCGGGGTCATAAGGTTTGATTTCTGGAAGTTTGATGACCCCATGCTGGATGCATTTCTTAAGGACTTCTTCAATGGGTTCACCTAAATTGGTGTATGTGCGACCCTTAGGAAATTGTCTCATTTGACGATGTTGTCCTTGACTGTTTTGACCACTTTGATTGTTTGAAGCAGTATTGGGAGGAGGTGTCAATGCCGTTGTTGGTCTGTTTTGTTGTTGGACCCCTTGCAGGGCCAATACGGGACTTGCAGTCTTGGCATCCACAACACCGTCATTTGTAACATGCTTATTCTTGACCCAATATTTGTTTTTGTCAGGGGGTGGGTTGGTGTTCGTGTTTTTGGAACCATATCTCAGTTCTCCCTTTGCGATAAGGGCTTTCTCAATTTAGACTCCCTTTTCCACTAATTCTGTGAAATTTGTGCAACAATGTATTTGTAATGCGAATTTTAGGGGTCCTAGGAGTGTTTGGACGAACATGTCAACTTTTTCCCTTTCAGGAATGTCAATGTGACATTGACTAGCGAGGCTTCTCTATTTTTGAAAGAATGGAATAAATGTCTCACCCGAGTCTTCTTGCATGAGATTACACAAGCTAGTAATAGAGGTATCCATGTCAATGTTGTAGGCGTAATTGTGTATGAATTTTCGTTTGAGCTCATCCCATGTCTGGATATCTTTTTGAGTTGAGAACCATTCAAGGGCTTGACCCGCCAAACTTTTGGAAAAAAGTCTCATCAAGTATGTTGGTTCGTAGGCGATATCCATACAGTTGGTTGCGAATTCGCGAACATGTTCGATGGGATTTGTCTTGCCTCTATATTTTGTGAAGTTGGGTGACACGTATCCTGGTGGAAATGCAGGCATGTATAAGTTCGTGTCAAATGGGTATACATCCAAGTCATATGATATTTCTGGTTTCCTGCCTGAGATGTACATGTTTTGCATAGTTTTCTCCATATCCCTCATTCTTGCTTTGAGTTCATCTATGGTAGGGTCGTTTACATTTCTATGTGTTGGGTTGCCTGGTACACCATGTGTTCCCATCTGGTGTGCGTGGATGTTGGTATATTGTGGTGGTATGGATTGTTGTGGTACATATGACGTGTGTTGTCAGTATTGGAAGTTATGATTTGGCACCTGTTGATGAGTATGAATGTTGGATGAGTATGTTGGGATATGTCCCCCAGCCATGTGTGTCGTTATTTGGGGGATGTTGTGACCATGAATGTTATGGTGTGTCAATGATGTCATGGGTTGTGTTATTTGGCCACCTTGTGTAAATTGTTGGTTTCGCACAAGGGGGATGTTTGTATTTGTGCCTTGGGAGGCAATGACATTTGATTGTGTTGTCGTGTTAACGTTTTGTTGTTGTCCTTTAATAAAGAGACGTCCTGTGGCTCCTCCCAAAGGATTTTGTGAATTACTACCGAACGGATTTGTTGAAGTTGTGTTCATGGTGGTAGATGTAGTTGTCAAAGGGGGATTGTGGTGACTTGATGATGCCCCCGTGGTATTTACTGTCACGGTAAAAAGAGGATTGGAATAATTTTCCCACGTTGTTGAGGAGCCAATAGTGGTTCCATCTGATTGGGGTAGTGTTGTGGATGTTGTGGATGATTGTGATCCCCCAATGGATGTAGCATTTATTGAGTTGGAGATGTTTGGGACGTTGGGCGTGGTATGTAGTGTCGTTGTCGTCCCAAAGGCAGTATTGTTCGTTGTATTGAGAAGTTGACCACTATGTGACATGTTATGTGCATTATTGGCATTAGGGTCATGAAGTGTCAAGTTTAGCGTGTTGGCATCAAATCCTAGTGGTAACTTAGCTCCTTCACTCAAGAGCATGGCTACGAATCTGTCTCTATCCCGACGAGCTATTGTTTCAGCAAGCTGATAGACCTCTGGGTCTTGTGTCAATGCCTCTATGTTTTCTTGAAGTAGTTGACCATTTTCGTCTCTTTGCAAGTAGAGGTCGAATGTACTGTTTGACGAAGGTTGGGTTGTTGTTGGAGGTTGATTGTCTAGATTGGTAAATGGATCGTACAAGGTCCAGTTTGAGTCATATGGAGGGTTGTTGGGGTCTTGCCTAAAGTTTTCCATTTGACTCTTTTGTTTTTGAAGTCTGGTTTTGACCATAAATGAGATTGCTCAAAAAGGGAATGACAACTAAATGCAAGTATGACACTATGTGAAGTCTAAGTTCAAAATGATGCCTAGAATGACTAATATTTTTGTATTTTTGTGAATAAGGTATGCAATGTGGATGCAATGTAAGATAAGGTTATCTAAGCATTTCTAAGCTTGAACTTTGTTTTCGATTTGGACTGCTAAAGGACTTTGTTGTAAATGACAAGTTGACAAGATCTAAGTGACTAGTGAGTCTTCCCAACTAGACTTTTGAGTTGGAGGAAATCTCACAAAAGAGGACAATGACTAAAGGGAGGTTTCATAACTTGGTCCACAAGGGTCTAATTTCGAAAACAATGCCTTTGCCAAGGGGTGCTTAAGATTTTCCTAATCCTAACTATGCAAAATGTGAACCTAGGGATAGTCTAATGTCGAATGTATGCAACGAAAAAGGAATGAGGTATGAAACCTATGGTGACTAATGCAAACTAATGGTCAAGACTTTGAGCAATTTCAAGTTAGGTTTCTGACAGAATCTTCGTGATGACAGAGTTTGACAAATGGTTGACAGTTTAAAGACCTCTGGTTTCGACTGTGAACTTTAAAAATCTTGACAGGCAAATGCGTCTCAATTTAGCAATTGCGTCACAGTTTAGCATATGCGGTTCAGTTTTTCACTTGCGGCTTTCTGACTGTCAAATGCGGTACTGTTAATCAAATGCGGCGTTTATGTTATCAGATGCGTCGCGACTCCTACATATGCGTCGCGACGCCTACAGATGCGTTGTTCCAAGTCTCAGATGCGGTTTATCAGAGCAGTTGCGTTGCAGGATGTCAATTGCGGTTCGACAGATATGACAGTTTTGTTTCAAAGTGATTTTCGTGTTGTTTTGATGGAAGTTTTGATCTGTTTGATGAATGTTTTGTTTTGAACTGTGGTAAAACCAGAAAACACTTGAAAACACAGTGTTTTATAAAGTAACCAAACACACATTAGATAAGCACGATCCTAGGTTAGGCCATGACAATATTCGCTAGATTCCACGCGGGTTTCCCCAACCGCATATTTGTAGCGTGTGAATTCAGAAGCTTGGCTGCACGGGCTCCCCCTTATAGTGCACTCTCTTCTCAGGCCAACCAAGCTTCCAACCCCCATGAAACTCCCATGGCGAGCTGATCACCTCTACTACAAACTGCGAAAGTGTGGATGCCTTCACACCGACCGGTGCTGCGCTAGCAAATAGAAGGATTTTGGCTTACTACACAAGAGTTTTTAGTTCGGGACCCCCGTTCGAGTGGCCATACATGGGGCAAGAGATTAATCACCATTAAGGTGGCACTCCAGCCTGAAGAGGTTAAGCTCAACAGGGTTTAAGGGAGTACTACTCCGTCCGTATGACACATCCGCACTCGCAACCTTAGGTTTTCCCTTAAGGTTTACATTTATATACCGGTCGGGGGTAGCTTGGCTTTAGCTCCGTTGTCGGTTTGAGTCACGTTGGGGTGATGAAATCCCCAAGCAGGCCCAATTTCTAGAGTTGGTAACCGTTTCTCTTACACCCAAGATCGCCCGAAAGCGCGAGGGGAGAGGATACTCCGATGTACCAAGTCAAGGTAAATAACAAATAAGAATGGGTCTGGTTTTCTGATCACAAGGTTTTCACCAAGTGAGAGCATACTCACCTACCACTCCACAAGCACAATCAATCAAAGAAGACATGGTTCTTTTTATAAGCACCAAAATAAATGTTTGCTACTCTAGAAATAAACAAGCACAATGTTTGTTTCTTCCTTCTTTGACATGCGAATCTGCAAACAATGAATATTAGTAGTCTTGTATGTAATGGTCTTGGACACACGAAAAGGATCGCCACACGCAGACAGATGCGGCGCGACAGGCAGATGCGTCGCTCGGGTCGTTGAATGCGGCTCTGTAAATCAAATGCGACGTTCTGTCTGTCAGTTGTGGCTTGTTAGGGCGTATGCATCGCTAGGGTTCTCGTATGCGTCGCAATGCATCGAATGCGTCACAATGTTTTAAAAAAAAAAACTTCCGTCGATCTGTACCTGTCCCTGCAAGACAACAAAAAACAAAAAACCAGACGAAAACAGAAAGCATACGACAAACACAGCTACAAGAGATGATTAGTGACACAAAATCTAATGTTAGCCAACATGCAGGAATAAAATAGAATATAGAAGATCAGAAAAACCTAAAATCTGAAAAATAAAAACCTCAAAAACTGAAAGAAGGATTAGACCAGACAGATGCGGCTCGTTATGGAAAATGCGTCGTTTGGGTCGTCAGATGCGGCTCTGTAAATCAAATGCGGCGTTCTGTCTGTCAGTTGCGGTTTGTCAGGGCGTATGCGTCGCTTACGTGAGCGGATGCGTCGCAATGCATCAAGTGCGTCACAATGTTTTAAAAAAAAACACTTGCGGCGATCCGTACCTGTACCTGCAAAACAACAAAAAACTGTACGAAAAAAAGAAAAACGGAGTCGGGTTCACCAATGTAATCAAGGGAAAATCAGATTATTGTTAGAGGGGTTAGCACAATAACATTAAGATTCCAATGAAATAACAAAGCACAAAGGAAATAAAATGAAAACAAAAGGAACAATGTTACCCTAAGTCTTCATCTTCCATGGTTGACCTTTGTTACACCTCCTAGCTTGCAGTAAATAAAGATGCCCTCAGATTTCAAATGAGCAACTATGACAAATGACAAAGCCCTATGCAAGTGTTGAAGGATTTGTATAAAAGAAATGACTTCACACTAAAATGACAATGACTGTAAATGACAATGACCATAACCTAAAATGGACATAAATGAGTATGAGAGAGCGAGAGAGAGAGAGAGAGAGAGGGATCTGGAATAAGAACAAAATTGCCATTTTATAAAAACTGCAATTTTGAACGTGTGGCCAGGATGAGAAGATGACAAATACCCTAGAATCAATGATCAAGATTGAGTGTTGCAATAGGAATTAGGGTTAGGTCAAAATTAGGGCAATGTCAAGAAATGAATGGCTAAGATTGAATTATAAGATAATTCAATCAAGGGTCGAAATTAAATGAGATGTCAAAAGATAAGATTTGATCTGGAGGATAAGATTGGCACGGACAAAGAGGTTGCTGGAGAAATTAAATAATAAAATTTATTTACTCCAGGTGACCAGTAAATAATTAAATAATAAAGATATTATTTAATTATGGAGGAATGTGACAAAAGGAATCATTTTGAATTAAATAATGATTTAATTCAAAATTCAAGAGAATTGACTAAATTAAATAAATCAAATTTATTTAATTTTAATGAGAGAAAAAGCTAATGAATAATTAAATAATTAAAATAATTATTTAATTATAGTGGAAAGTGGACAAAAATTAAATAAATTAGAATCTATTTAATTTTGGAAAGAAAGGGGACCTAATTAGTGACGTAATTAAATAAAATTTATTTATTTAATAATCAAGAAGAAATAAATGACAAAAGGGGAATTAAATAAATTAAGGAATTTATTTAATTAAAGGAAGATTTAGATAATTAGTGACGTATTAGATAAATAAATAATATTTATTTATTTAATAATCAAGGAGAAACAAATGACATGAATTAATTAAATAATTATGAATTATTTAATCAATAGTCGAATGTGGACCAATGACATAATTAAATGACTTAATTATACTAGGACGAAAATGGTAAAATGAAGCTTGCAGGCCTAGGTCATTTTTAGGTGTCTATAGGGAGTTAACCAGTCATCCCCATCGACCAATTGGTTGTTAGTCTGAGTGTCATCTAGTGTTTTTGTTCGCTTGGATATTACAAGGTATTTAGGAGACTTCTCACATAAGTTGAGAATGGGAATTTCCCATCCTCAAGATCCACTTTTTTAGATTGTAGGCTTTGAATTGTCAAAGGAGTGGCCATTTGGCCAATCTTGCAAACTTAAGCAGTAGGGACTTGAGGGGAGCCCATTTGAATACTATTTAGACATAGATATTTAGGTTCTTAACTAGATCCCAGATTGATAGGAGTAGCCAGGGTCAAAGGCCTTAGGCACAATTTTGGGGGAGGGACTTGAGGATATTTAATATATCGGCTTCAAAGGGATAGTAGGCAATAGGATCTTCCTGATGAACAACATGTTCCTTGGATTTTTGTTGGTTCATTATTGTGGACTTACAATCAGAAATGAGATGACCAAGTTTGGAGCATTTATGGTAATAAAAAAAAACATTCCCATACCACACTTGTTGGGACCAAGCCCGAAACTTAGACTTCAAAGTCACAAAGTTAGACAAAGTTTTATCAATGTCAACATTGACACACAAACAAGAAAAAACTAACATGGACCTTATTTTGGTGATGATGTCAATGGTTATGAAGCGGTCAAGCAAGTCCCCAATGCATTGAAAAGTTGACTCATCCCAATATTCATCTGGTAGCCTTGGAAGGCGAATCCAGACAGGGGTCAATTTGTTGAGGTTGATAGCAAGGTCAAAGCTAGGTTTCCATTAACAAAGAGAGATGTTATATTTACCATAGAGCCATTGACCAGAGGAGAGAATCAAAAGCAATTATTTCGGTGAAGTGAACTTAAAGAGGAACAATCCTCCCGCCATAATGCAAACATCCACACGTCCTTTTAAATTCCATTTGGCCTTTGTCCAACAGTGAACTATGAAAATGGAAGGATGAAAGGAGAAAAAATTACCCACGAAAGAGTTTTCCATTGTAAGAACTATCTATCCACTATAGTGTCTGGGAGTGAGATTTTAGTCCCAAAAGAAAATTCAAAGATCTTAAACGTACAAAGATCACTTTCAGTAGAAGGACTAAAAGGTGAGTTGAGCAGCTCGCACTCTTCCAACCCTTAGATCTCAAACTGGCAGGAATCATGGACTCGCCATCAATCCCCACAAAAGGAGGATGGACCCCCAAGGAAAGTGGAGGATCATGTGCAAGGTGCAGAGGTGGGTCAAGAAGGGATAGGGAAGGGGGACTGTGGGGTACCCCCAAATGAACATCCACCATGCATATAGGGAGTTCAAAATTAGAACGAGAATTGTTATTTCTTTGTATGAAATTGATATAAAAATTAAACTAGATAAAATTTGATATAACTCAACATTAATTCACACCTCACTATAATATTATCCTATTTCTAATTTCAATTGATAGACTCTTTGATGTAGGCAAAAACAAACACTCTAAAAATATATGTCTTATAAGAATTACATTGTACTTGATACAAATATAGAATCTATTGTGCCATACAAATTATACTACAAAAACTCCATTATCGTTCCCTACTATCTTATGAATTGCATTATCCATAAGAGGAGATCCAATATTAAACACCTTCCTTAGTTTGTCCAAATCATAACTTCCAAAATGTTGTGCTTCCCACATACATGATAGTAGAAAGACATTGCAATTGATATTTATAATTATTATGATAGCCACAAGAACTAACAAAAGGCCAAGAATATAAAGACTGTAAAGCTACAAATCAATAGAAAGGAAAAAAAAAAATTCAAGGTTCCATACAAAGAGATCAATTTTTTTTAAACATGATTTTATATTTAATTTTATTCCAAATTTGATATGTAAGATTTTCTTTAAATTTATGGTACTTTTATTTTAGAATTTATCTATATTTTAAACTTTATAATAAAATAGGGTTGATGTAAATGATGAAAAAGGAAAGCAAATGGAAAAAAACTATACTAAGAGTGAGACCACCACAAGGAAGATGGTGGAGAAGAGAAAAAGTGTTGTATAACAACATGCAGTTAGAACACATGTGCCTAATCCTCGTAGCCATGACATACCCTAATGGATTGAAGTAGTTCCAAAAGGGATGCAATTGAACAATAAAGTGCAACAAGATTAGCCACATCAAATGAAAAAACATAGTGAAGACAAAGAAAAGAGTGGAAAGATAAGAGATAAGGATTTTACCTCTTGTGGTATAGTCATGCCTTATATTTGAGTGATGCTAGTGATTTAACTACTCCACATAATGCACCCTTACCTAATTACAACCATGTTGTTATGACTCAAGTCATTAATCAAATTATAATTTTAGTATTGATAGGCGAAATCCTTTAAATTATTGAACATGGAGAAAGAGTTCTACATAGTTCATTGTAAAAGAGGTAGATTAGCCTGCCACTAGTGCCAATGGTGTAAAAAATGAAAAAGATATTTAGAAGAAACTATTGAGGTGTATGGAATTCCCTAGTTAAAAATGAACTTAATGTTCATCCTTTCTATGCCACGTTGGTGATTAATGGATGATTAGTCCACAACTGCATGTTGGACTCTAGAGCTTCAAGCTATTTCATGTATCTTTGGGTTATGAATGATTTAGGTCCAAAGGTTTCCATGTTGTATGGTAAATGTTTTTCCTTGAATTTTAGACAAGTAATAGGAATTATGAATAATATGGAGGTTCAACTAGCTACATACCTAAAAAAAAATTCCTAAAGAACATAATCATTATGGATTATCCATCCAAATGGGGTATGCTACTACCTATAAAGTAGGTAGCCTCAATAAGGGTGAGTATACAAATGGACTTATCATATGATGCACTCAATCTCAACATGATCCAATCCTTCCAAATAAAAAAATTAACTTTAACAGGACCTCTTCAACTTATCCTAAAAACTGCAAGTCATAAGACTCGAACAAGAAGAAATACGGAGCAACAACATTTCTCCTAGACCTTAGCCAAATACACAGAAAAGCTCGATTCACAACTAGTGAACAAATCTCACACTGTACAACGATCCAGAGACCCAAAATCTGGATATAGCAACTTCCAATAGCCATGATCAATACCTTAGATCCTCACTATCATAGCAACAAATACCAGATCAATACCAAGAGCAAACACTGAATACCTACAACCCATCTTTATTATAATTTTCTCAATATCCTTGACATATACAACCAATAACTAGCATCCATGACATCAATGACAACAACGACCAATTGGAAACTAGTTAACCAGTTGACATCAATGACAACACCTTCATACTTGCAACAAGAATTTCATCGGGGAAGAAAATGGACAAAAATATGATTCATTGTTGCCTTTTTCTTATGTTTGGGCACAAATTTTGGGCGCCATGAATAATGGAAGGAGCTGAAAATAAAATGTAATCACATTTTTTTGTTTTGGACATATTTTTTTAAATGCATCTGCAAGTTGTAAAATGCTTTTTCATGCTCCAAAAAGGTGTCTGAACCTTTTTTTTTACTTGGGAAGCTTTTTTAGAAAAGTATTAGAGGTTTTCGAGTGCCTAGTAGTGACAAAAATGACCCAGATAAAGTGGAGATTGTTTGTAGAAAGTAAAATGAGTATAAATAATGGAAGGTTATAGTGACTAAAATGCAGGCATATAGAAAAATAGCACATGGGTAGGTGGGTTTTTACCAGGGGTGATATTTTTTAGAAATGGGATTTTACATGCAAATAATTTTGTGCACAAGATTTTCAAGTGAAGGCAGATTGAAAAGGGGAAAATGAAGAGTGAAGGGTGTTTTTTCTTAGTGCCAGTTGGATGCAGATTAAGGGAGTTGGATGTGCCATGTGTCAAGATTCTGTATTGATTTGAGGGCTTTCCTTTTATCTTCTCCTTTATCTTAAGTGAGAATCTGTTCTCATGGTTGTGGTTGTTGAGTGACCCTAAGAAGAAAATTTGTAATATAAAGGACACATATACCTTTTGGTTTGAGTTTTGTGTAAGTTTTGGAGTTCGAGTCTTTGAATTTTCGCATTGTATACGAGTACTGTCACATTTTGAAATGAAAATGGCATACTTCTTGAGCCTTTGATCTCCAATTGTATATCTCACATGAATTATGAATAAAATGGATCAAAGATTGTTATATTTGTCTTCATGTTGTTTCCATTGAATGTTTATTCATTGTTGATGCTCTTGTTCAAAGCACAAGTTAATTTGCTTTAACACGAATGAAGATTTATGTGAGTGTATGCAGGGATAACTAAGTAATATTGGTTTGGGATTTATGAGTTTGGAACCTTTGAATATGATCCCTTTGAATGGCTTCCAAGGTAGCACCCAAACCATTGAACCATGTAGAATCATAGGCTTGATGAAACATTAACAAACCCACTCGTTAAAGAGTGTTACAAGAAAAAAGGCAGTGGAATCCACACAATGTTTAATGAATTCGGTTTGGAGAGCTTGACAATTGTTTCTTTGTTGGTGCACAACTTCAAAATAGCTCTCTTGATATAAGTTAAGAAGACAAACAAGGATCATAAAGGAATTTGGGTAGCGAACACAAGATGGTAAATAACATCATAGAGATAACTAGCATATGAGATCCACTCGTTAGGAGTGATGCCAAATATTGTGGTTTTCCTCAAGAGAAGGTTATTTCAAAAGGTCTTAGGTGAGTGGTGGATATTAGCAAGAAGTGCAAGCTATTGGGATGGAAGGAACTCATTTTTTTGCACCAAATAAGATAACAATAAACCCTATGGAGGGAGAGTTAGGTAGGCTAGGGAAAATGAAAATATATGGTGTAGGGATTTACACCAATGGTCATATCATTGTCTCATTGGGAAATATCCATGGTGCGAAGGGGGTTTATAGTTATTTATTGCTTGGGGATGAGAGTTGAGGGAAATGTCCATAAAGATTTGACACAATAATCCACACATGGATTTGGTGGTGGGAAAAGGGAGGGAATCAAACCGAGACATGAGAAGGGAGAGATGAGTAGCATAATCAATGGTGTAATCATAATAAAAGTAGAATGTGGTATGTCTAAAGATAGGGTGTATGTTGTAAGGGGAGAGGATTGAAGGTAAAGAATAAACATGAAGGGTGAGTTTCAAGTTGACACAGTCAACAAGGGAAATTTTAAGAGAAATAAAGAAGTCAAAGATGTGGGGAATGAGGGTCTTATTTTTGAAAACATAGTCTTGAAAGGGTGATCCCACAATACTGGTTTACAATTTTTGGCCAAACTGGACACTGAAATATTTTTTTCTAACTAAATCTTCACTTTCGGGCACCTATAGAAGCTAAACAGTGAGAATTTGAAGATGATGCAAACAAGTGATTTGTGACATTCTGTTTGGAGATTCTAAATATATATTTTTAAATTTTTTTGGAATTAGATTGCACTTCTTTTTCCATCTCCTTCGAAAACTAGTTTTTTTAGTAAACGACATTTTTAAGGAGTGACGCTCACTGTATCACGCATAAATTTTTTCCATGAAGGATAAAATTCTATTTTTTTTTTAATTTAGATTTTTAACTACGATATCTAGTGCTTCCAATTGGTTTCATAGTGCTCTATTGAATACTTTTTCCTTAATCAAGTTTTGAAGTCAAACAAATTACAATTCAGACATAGGTGGACCATATAACACGTAACTTTTTTTGTATGTATCAAAATTCAAAAAAAAAATTTGTTGGATCAAGGACTTCAATATCTAGTGCACTCATATTTTTCAATTATTTTTGATAATCTGCTATTTTTCTACATGTGTAGAACAAATCGCTTAATTTTCGGTGAAAAACCTATGTTTAATAAAACTAAAAAAAAAAACATAATAAAACAAAAACATATTAAAATTATATTCATTGGATAGCTCGTTCCAAGGACTACCATCATCCACTTGGGTTTGTGAAGTCTCCTCCATTTTCATCCTCAAACCGAGCTTCAAAGCGAAAAATTATAGACTTTTTTGGTGCCTGAGGGGGGGGAGGGGAGAAAAGGGGGGTTCGCTCGAACCAGGGTTCGAGCGAACCCCCTTTCCACAAGCTTTAACTTTTGGCTTTTTGTTGAGAATGGTGGGCCCCATCATTAAATTGGTTCGCTCAAAGGGGGGTTCCCTTTTGGGTTCACTCGAACGAAAAGTTCGTTTGAACCCCCAAAAACCATTTTTTTTTGCATGGGGTCATTTTTTGCAACTTTTCCTTCCACACTTGAATTGTAAACCATTTTTGTGGGTTTACCCCAAAGCTTGCACCAACACCATGTGGAAGATAAATGAATCTATTAAATGTGGAAGCTTGCATCAACGCCAACATCTACACGTCCTTTTAAATGCCATTTGGCCTTTGTCCAACAGTGAACTATGAAAATGGAAGGACGAAAGGAGAAAAAATTACCCACCAAAGAGTTTTCCATTGTAAGAACTATTCTATCCACTATAGTGTATGGGAGTGATATTTTAGTACCAAAAGAAAATTCAAAGATCTTAAAAGTACAAAGATCACTTTCAGTAGAAGGACTAAAAGGGGAGTTGAGCAGCGCACTCTTCCAACCCTTAGACCTCAAACTGGCAGGAATCATGGACTCGCCACCAATCCCCACAAAAGGAGGAGGGATCCCAAAGGAAAGTGGAGGATCATGTGCAAGGTGCAGAGGCGGGCCAAGAAGGGATAGGGAAGGGGGATTGTGGGGTACCCCCAAAGGAACATCCACCATGCATATAGGGAGTTACAAATTAGAACGAGAATTGTTATTTCTTTGTATGAAATTGATATAAAAATTAAACTAGATAAAATTTGATATAACTCAACATTAATTCACACCTCACTATAATATTATCCTATTTCTAATTTCAATTGATAGACTCTTTGATGTAGGCAAAAACAAACACTCTAAAAATATGTCTTATAAGAATTACATTGTACTTGATACAAAGATAGAAACTATTGTGCCATACAAATTATACTACAAAAACTCCATTATCGTTCCCTACTATCTTATGAATTGCATTATCCATAAGAGGAGATCCAATATTAAACACCTTCCTTAGTTTGTCCAAATCATAACTTCCAAAATGTTGTGCTTCCCACATACATGATAGTAGAAAGAAATTGCAATTGATATTTAGAATTATTATGATAGCCACAAGAACTAACAAAAGGCCAAGAATATAAAGACTGTAAAGCTACAAATCAATAGAAAGGAAATTTTTTTGTCAAGGTTCCATACAAAGAGATCAATTTTTTTTAAATATGATTTTATATTTAATTTTATTCCAAATTTGATATGTAAGATTTTCTTTAAATTTATGGTACTTTTATTTTAGAATTTATCTATATTTTAAACTTTATAATAAAATATGGTTGATGTAAATGATGAAAAAGGAAAGCAAATGGAAAAAAACTATACTAAGAGTGAGACCACCACAAGGAAGATGGTGGAGAAGAGAAAAAGTGTTGTATAACAACATGTAGTTAGAACACATGTGCCTAATCCTCATAGCCATGACATACCATAATGGATTGAAGTAGTTCCAAAAGGGATGCAGTTGAACAATAAAGCGCAACAAGATTAGCCACAACAAATGAAAACACATAGTGAAGACAAAGAAAAGAGTGGAAAGATAAGAGATAAGGATTTTACCTCTTGTGGTATAGTCATGCCTTATATTTGAGCGATGCTAGTGATTTAACTACTCCACATAATGCACCCTTACCTAATTACAACCATGTTGTTATGACTCAATTCATTAATCAAATTATAATTATAGTACTGATAGGCAAAATCCTTTAAATTATTGAACATGGAGAAAGAGTTCTACATAGTTCATTGTAAAAGAGGTAGATTAGCCTGCCGCTAGTGCCAATGGTGTAAAAAATGAAAAAGATATTTAGAAGAAACTATTGAGGTGTATGGAATTCCCTAGTTAAAAATGAACTTAATGTTCATCCTTTCTATGCCACGTTGGTGATTAATGGATGATTAGTCCACAACTGCATGTTGGACTCTAGAGCTTCAAGCTATTTCATGTATCTTTGGGTTATGAATGATTTAGGTCCAAAGGTTTCCATGTTGTATGGTAAATGTTTTTCCTTGAATTTTAGACAAGTAATAGGAATTATGAATAATATGGAGGTTCAACTAGCTACATACCTAAAAAAAAATTCCTAAAGAACGTAATCATTATGGATTATCCATCCAAATGGGGTATGCTACTACCTATAAAGTAGGTAGCCTCAATAAGGGTGAGTATACAAATGGAATTATCATATGATGCACTCAATCTCAACATGATCCAGTCCTTCCAGATAAAAAAATTAACTTTAACAGGACCTCTTCAACTTATCCTAAAAACCGCAAGTCATAAGACTCGAACAAGAAGAAATACGGAACAACAACATTTCTACCAGACCTTAGCCAAATACACAGAAAAGCTCGATTCACAACTAGTGAACAAATCTCACACTGTACAATGATCCAACGACCCAAAATCTGGATATAGCAACTTCCAACAGCCATGATCAATACCTTAGATCCTCACTATCATAACAACAAATACCAGATCAAAACCAGGAGCAAACACTGAATACCTACAATATTATAATTTTCTCAATATCCTTGACATATACAACCAATAACTAGCATCCATGACATCAATGACAACAATGACCAATTGGTAACTAGTTAACCAGTTGACATCAATGACAACACCTTCATACTTGCAACAAGAATTTCATCGGGGAAGAAAATGGACAAAAATATGATTCATTGTTGCCTTTTTCTTATGTTTGGGCACAAATTTGAATAATGGAAGGAGCTGAAAATAAAATGTAATCACATTTTTTTGTTTTGGACATAATTTTTTAAATGCATTTGCAAGCTGTAAAATGCTTTTTCATGCTCCAAAAAGGTGTCTGAACCTTTTCTTTTTACTTGGGAAGCTTTTTTAGAAAAGTATTAGAGGTTTTCGAGTGCCTAGTAGTGACAAAAATGACCCAGATAAAGTGGAGATTGTTTGTAGAAAGTAAAATGAGTATAAATAATGGAAGGTTATAGTGACTAAAATGCAGGCATATAGAAAAATAGCACATGGGTAGGTGGGTTTTTACCAGGGGTGATATTTTTTAGAAATGGGATTTTACATGCAAATAATTTTGTGCACAAGATTTTCAAGTGAAGGCAGATTGAAAAGGGGAAAATGAAGAGTGAAGGGTGTTTTTTCTTAGTGCCAGTTGGTTGCAGATTAAGGGAGTTGGATGTGCCATGTGTCAAGAATGTATTGATTTGAGGGCTTTCCTTTTATCTTCTCCTTTATCTTAAGTGAGAATTTGTTCTCATGGTTGTGGTTGTTGAGTGACCTTGAGAAGAAAATTTGTAATATAGAGGACACAGATACCTTTTGGTTTGAGTTTTGTGTAAGTTTTGGAGTCCGAGTCTTTGAATTTTCGCATTGTATACTAGTACTGTCACATTTTGAAATGAAAATGGCATACTTCTTGAGCCTTTGATCTCCAATTGTATATCTCACATGAATTATGAATAAAATGGATCAAAGATTGTTCTATTTGTCTTCATATTGTTTCCATTGAACGTTTCTTCATTGTTGATGCTCTTGTTCAAAGCACAAGTTAATTTGCTTTAACACGAATGAAGATTTATGTGAGTGTATGCAGGGATAACTAAGTAATATTGGTTTGGGATTTATGAGTTAGGTGGTGTAAGGCATTATTTAGTAGCTATCTTGTGATAGGTTAAATTCTTTTATATAATTCTAAATGAAAGATTTAAGTCTTCATACCCTGGGATAAGGCACTAGTTCATAAGTTGTGTCTATGTTATAATTCTCTGATCATTCACAGTAATAACATGCAAAAACCAATTTAAATTTTCATTTTCAGTTTGAATGTATTGTTTGGAGTTGAGTTTCATCATATTATCATGCTCTAAATGTTGAATGTTGTAAAGGAGTATCCAACTTCTTGAAATATTCCATTTATTGAGAAATTCCATGAGAATTCATCTGTTATTTGCAATGTACAAGGTTGATAAACATAGAAAATATTAAGTGCATTGTGTGAGATCACCCTCCCAAGTTTTGCAGAGCCCAAAGTGTAGGAGGAAAGCATAATTGCTTTCACTCTTTCGTTGGCCAATTCCTCATAATTATTAATCATTGAATCTAGCAAATTCATAGATAATTAGTGAGATCAGTTTGGTTTATTAAAAACACTAACACCCCTCAATCATGTCCTCCAATTTCACTCTCATTTTTGTTACCACCAGTGTTTATTTCTCCCAAAATTTCCTTCTCACTTGCTCTACATGTAGGATGATTACTTGAGTAAGTTGGACAGATGCGAGGATGAGAATTTCATAGGTCATAGTTTGAAAATAAACACATAGCAGAGCACATGGAAGTGTATCATAGTAAGTTGTGTATTGAAGAATAAGTGCACACGAAAAAATATGAGTGTTGAGTGTTACACATAGCAATAATAAATGTTTGTATGTATCAAAATTCATTTTTTTTTGATAATCTGCTATTTTTCTACATGTGTAGAACAAATAGCTTGATTTTCGGTGAAAAACCTATGTTTAATAAAACTAAAAAACAAATACATAATAAAACCAAAACATATTAAAATTGTATTCATTGGATAGCTCGTTCCAAGGACTACCATCATCCACTTGGGTTTGTGAAGTCTCCTCCATTTTCATCCTCAAACCGAGCTTCAAAGCGAAATATTATAGACTTTTTATGTGCCTGAGGGGGAGGAGGGGTTCGCTCGAACCAAGGAGCGAACCCCCTTTCCACAAGCTTTCACTTTTGGCTTTTTGTCGAGAATGGTGGGCCCCATCATTAAATTGGTTCGCTCGAAGGGGGGTTCCCTTTTGGGTTCACTTGAACGAAAAGTTCATTCGAACCCCTAAAAACCAATTTTTTTTGCATGGGGTCATTTTTTGCAACTTTTTCTTCCTCACTTGAATTGTAAACCACTTTTGTGGGTTTACCCCAAAGCTTGCACCAACACCATGTGGAAGATAAATGAATCTATTAAATTCAAGGAAGTGAGGAAGCTCATTAAGAATGTGTAGGATCTAAGATTCACCCAACTAGGGAAGGTGTTTCCCATAGGACACACCTATAAAAATGTTGCCAATGGAGTTTCTTTGTAAACCAAACTCCTTGGGTTCTAAGTAATAAATATATAACCCATCCTATGTAAGATCATGCATAAGTGTTTGAAGCTCACCTATATAGGCAATGAAATGACTCAAAATTATCACCAATAGTGGAATACTACAATATCTTGTGGTCTAGGTTAAGGTATGGGTTTCTATCAACTTGAATGAAGAATGAAAATTGTTGTGGGAGGGAAGTAGTGAGAAATTATAAAGGAATTCTAGAGAGAATATGGAACCCTTTGAACTCGTAGCCATGCGTATCTACAATGGACATCAAAAGAAAAAGTGAAACTCTATACCTAGGGCTATCTTGAATGAGGCAAGTCATGCCTCAAAAATAAAAAGCCCCACTTGATCTATGGCTCACAGTTCAAGAAGTCGAAACCTACAAATGTCCTTTGACAAGAGGGATGATACATTCATGGCTCTTATAGGTTTCAATAATGAATATCTGAGATCTCAGGAAGAAATAACATCTTGGAAGGTACTTATAGAATACTGTACAATTTTTTTGGAGTTCCAACAAGAAATAAAGATGTTGACACCACATTTCAAGACCAAAGGTCATAATGATGCTAAAATTATAGGGTATGACGACGAGGGAGAATAAAAATCATAAATGACAATCCATTATTAGAGAAAGAATACTACTATAATGGATCTTTCTACAAGAAAGAGGCTCATAATTGAAGGAGTTGGCCATGTTTGCATAAAAAGAAGAAATCCTAAATAATTTTATATAGGTCATCGAATACTAGAAAAAATGTAATGGGGTAAGTCCCAAAGCACATGTATGAAGAGAGAGAACAATGAGAAAATTATGAAAAGGATTTTGTATTAGTTTAATTAATATTCTATGACAGATGGATGAGGAATACAATAGTCAGTTTAGGGTTAGATATAAGCATAATGCCTAAGCTATTTTGGGAGAAATTAGGGAAACCTATCTTACACGATACTCCATGCAACATTACACATATGAAACATTAATATGTACCATACAGACTTGCAAGAATTAAGTCAATTTATTAAGAATAAAGAAAATGGTAGAATTTGAGATAATATAAATGAAAGATCCTTTTGATACATTCAATATCTTGTTAAATTTAGACTGGTTTATAAATTGTGATCATATATTTGATTCATAGAAGAGAGATTCAATATAAATTTTATAGTTAAGACGGGATTGTACATATAACTTTGTACATAGATATGGGTGGAATACATGTTGACGAGATAGTGCAAAAAGAGAGTGTAGATTAAGGTGATGATTATAGGGGCTTATAAATTTTAAGAAGAATTCCTAATATAGAAATAGATAAATATCCTAATTCAAAAGGGAAAGTTATTATACAAAGTAGTTGTTGTAGTAGTGTGTGAGGATGTCGTAGAAGCATGACTTCTAAATGAACTAGAAATGAGAGGGAGAAGTGTTTTAGGAGAAAGAAATGTATATAGTCTTCATAGGGTTTATAAAATATTGCAAGACAGTACTATAGAATAAAAGAATGTATTGCAACAAAAAATATTGAAACCACTATTATAAAGGAAGAAACTACTCCATAACTTCATAAGTGGTACCACATAACCAAGGGAATTTATCGTAACAAACTACCTCATTTCTTATGAGTAGTTGACATTATAAGATACATAGAAGTATGCCAAATTTAGTGCTGTCGTCCATTCTTAGCAGCGATTCCTGTGCATTTATGATAAGACGTAAAAGTAGCAGAAAAGCAGTCATGATTTATCTTTTCTGGAATAAAACAAAACACCTACCTAATGGAGCTAGGGGGATAATGAATGCTTCAAGTACCATCCATGAGAATCTAATCTTGACTCTGTACTCTGTTGCTTAATGGAGGCGGAGATGATGTACCAGAATCTAATCTCGATGATCTTGACTGCTAATACAGTCAGGGACACTGATCTGTACTCTGTTGCTTAATGGAGGCGGAGATGATGTAGAGTTTTAGAGTGAGGATAATAGTACTTATGCTATCTAGACATAGACATAATTGAGTGCAATCAGATTCATCTGTACTATGTGGTCTCAACACTTCCGAGGCTAATTGAGCGCAATGTGGCCGGCTTCCATCAACTGGAATTAGGTTCCGTATAATAAATATTACAGTCTGGTACAAATACTAGGTATCCGAGTTTTCTTTACGTATGATTTATCTTTTATGTACCTAGAGTTTCAGACTGAGGAGGGGATAATTATAAATGGCTCAAGTACCATCCATGAGAATCTAATCTTGACACTCTGTACTCTGTTGCTTAATGGAGGCGGAGATGATGTAGAGATTTAGAGTGAGGATAATCTTCATCGAAATAGGACTTATGCTATCTATCTAGACACAGACATAATTGAGCGCAATCGGATTCATCTGTAATATGGAGAGTACATGGGGTTGCTTATAGTAAATATTATAGTTATAGTCTGGTAACTGCAGCAAAGGTACAAATAGGTGTCCGAGTTTTCTTTACAGTCTGATAATTGTTCTTTCTATAGCCACTTGTGTTTGAATGGTACATCAAATCCGATCTCTACAACTCCCATCGATAAACAAATTAATTAGTTGTTCACTCACAGACGTACAGGCTTTTCATTATCATATTTGCTGATTAATTCTTCCATACGAACAATCCATCACATTGCTTAGTGTGGATAAGATCTTTAAATCATATCATATGAATGAACTAAAGAAAATCAGAAAAGAAATCAATATATCTAATTTTTATAATGTTTCTCAGATAATTTATGGTGTAGAGAGGTAGGTTTAAAGGTAGATTAAATATTTTAACAAATTTATTAATAAAGACATAACAGTGAAAAGAAGGGTTCCCATTAAGTGAAAGTCATATATTTTTAACAAATTACAAAAACATTTAATACAAATGAAGAATAAATTAAATATATTTCTAAAAAAATTTATTTATTTATTTATTTATAAAATTAGATCTTTTCAATATGGAAGTAATATATAATAATTAATTTAATGTAGAGTTTTGACATATTATATGATATAATTTATAAAAATGAAAATTAACAAGAGTTGATTTTGGAGATTGATAGATAAATGTTTAGGTCAATAGTCCATTTATTTTTTTGAAGAATTTTTAATCCCATGTGCAACTTTGCAACTCTTACAAATTGTATACTAACCTCTACTTTCTAGCTATTTGTTAGAGAAATTTTAGATATTGCAAGCAACTTTGCTACTCTAGAAATTACCTCTAGCATTCCCTATTTTTGTGGGATTTTTCCTTACTTATCCTCATGAGGTCTAGAAACTAGACATCAAATTGAATTTAGATATTGGAATGTTGAAATTCTTGTCGTCTTTTTTTTTTTTAAAGTATATGTCATCATAATTTTTTTCTTCTTCTTCTTAGGATATATTTATTATTGCAAGTTCATTATTAACTCTAACATGGTATCAAAGTGAAGTAATTTAGGTGATTAAGTTCAATCAAAGATATTGCCTTAATTTATTTTTGCCTAAGATTTATAGCTTGACAAATTGAGTATTTTTAGATTAGTGATCATAGGAGGCCTCTAGGAAATATATTTATTATTACATTACATTTTGAAGGGTCAGATAAGCTAGGCTAGGCTTTGATCTTGTGCAAATAAAACACTATGAAGTCAAGAAGCCAATATTTTGTCTAGAGGGTTTGATTAAATATTTTGTAGGTTACACTATTTTGAACATAGTTTGGAGCCAAATGGGTAGTGTCATTGTGTATGGAGTGGTTGAAGAACCATAGATAACCTACCCATTCACTAAAAAATAAGAAGTTACAGCAGAGGCAATTTTTTCAAGTCAAGGTACATTGGATATTGTCATATGATATGGGCATACCTGATAAACATAGTTTTAGTAAACACTTTTATAAACTTTTAAGTTTAAATTTTTTATTTAAAAAATAAAAAAATGAAGTTTATAACAATTTTTATAATATACTGTGCATGTCTAAAGATCAAATTT